>SJYV01001329.1:565770-589527 GCA_006410875.1 Neotragus pygmaeus | reverse complement strand
AATATAAACAGGCATATCACAAATACTGAAAAAGTCCAGGGCCAGATGGCTTCACAGGTGAATCCTATCAAACATTTAGAGGAGAGTTAATACTTATTCTTCTGAAATGCTTTCAAAATATTGCAGAGAAAGGAACACTCCCAAACTCACGCTATGAGACCACCATCATCCAGATATCAAAACTAGAAAAAAGATATCACAAAAAAAGAAATTTACAGGCCAATATTACTGATGAACATAGATGCAAAAATTCTCAACAAGATACTAGCAAACTGAGTCCAACAATACATTAAGAGGGTTGTACACCATTATCAAGTGGGATTTATCCCAAGGTTGCAAGGATACTTCAATATCTGCAAATTGATCAATGTGATATACCACATTAACAAAGTGAAGAATAAAAACCATATAATGATTTCAATAGATGGATAAAAAACTTTTGACAAAATTCAATACCCATTTATGACACAAATTCTCCAGAAAGAGGGTGTTCTGTTCAGTTCAGTTCATTTCAGTTGCTCAGTTGTGTCCGACTCTTTGGGACCCCATGAATCACAGCATGCCAGGCCTCCCTGTCCACCACCGACTCCCAGAGTTCACTCAGACTCACGTCCATAGAGTCCGTGATGCCATCCAGCCATCTCAACCTCTGTCATCCCCTTCTCCTCCTGCCCCCAATCCCTCCCAGCATCAGAGTCTTTTCCAATGAGTCAGCTCTTCACATGAGGTGGTCAAAGTACTGGAGTTTCAACTTTAGCATCATTCTTTCCAAAGAAATCCCAGGGCTGATCTCCTTCAGAATGGATTGGTTGGATCTCCTTGCAGTCCAATGGACTCTCAAGAGTCTTCTCCAACAACCCAGTTCAAAAGCATCAATTCTTCAGCGCTCAGCCTTCTTCACAGTCTAACTTTCACATCCATACATGACCACAGGAAAAACCATAGCCTTGACTAGACGGACCTTAGTTGGCAAAGTAATGTCTCTGCTTTTGAATATGCTATCTAGGTTGGTCATAACTTTTCTTCCAAGGAGTAAGTGTCTTTTAATTTCATGGCTGCAGAGGGTGTAGAGGGAGACTATTTCAACATAATAAAGGCCATATATACAAAGCTACAGCTAACATCATACTCAATTGTGAAATACTAAACACATTTCCTTTTAGATCAGGAACAAGAGAAGGATGTCCCCTCTCACCACTTATATTCAACATGGTTTTAGAAGTCCTAGCCATGGGAATCAGAGAAATAAAAGGAATCCAAGTTGAAAAAGAAGTAAAACTGTCACTGTTTGCAGATGGCCTAATACTACACACAGAAAATCCTAAAGACGCTACTAGAAAACTACTAGAGCTTGTTAATGAATTTGGTGAGGTTGCAGGATACAAAATTAGTACACAGAAATCTCTTACATTTCTATACATTAACAATGAAAGTTCAGAAAGAGAAATTGAAGAAACTAATTCCATTTACTACTGCATCAAAATGAATAAAACACCTAGGAATAAACCTACCCAAGGAAACAGAAGACCTATACTCTGAAAACTATAAGATGCTGATGAAAAAAACTGAAGATGACACAGACAGATGGAAAGATATACCATGTCCTTGGACTGGAAGAATCAATACTGTTAGAATGACTATATCACCCAAAGCAGTCTACAGATTCATTGCAATCCCTATCAAATTACTACAGGCATTTTATTTTTTTTACAGAATTAGAACAAAAAATTTTACAATTTGTAGGGAAACAGAAAAAAAAACCCAAATAGCCAAAGTAATTTTGAGAAAGAAAAACAGAGCTGGAGGAATCAGGCTCCCAGGCTTCAGAGTGTACTACAAAGCTACAGTCATCAAAACATTATGGTACTGGCACAAAAAGAGAAATATAAGTCAATGGAACAGGAAAGAAAACTCAGAAATAAACCCACACACCTATGATCAATTAATCTATGATAAAGAAGACAAGAATACACGATAGAGAAAAGACAGTCTCTTCAATCAATGGTGCTGGGAAACTGGACAGCTACATGTAAAAGAATGAACTCATAACATTCTTTAATACCACAGACAAAAGTAAACTCAGTTCAGTTCAATTCAGTCGCTCAGTTGTGTCANCACGATAGAGAAAAGACAGTCTCTTCAATCAATGGTGCTGGGAAACTGGACAGCTACATGTAAAAGAATGAACTCATAACATTCTTTAATACCACAGACAAAAGTAAACTCAGTTCAGTTCAATTCAGTCGCTCAGTTGTGTCCGACTCTTTGCAACCCCATGAATCGCAGCACGCCAGGCCTCCCTATCCATCACCAACTCCCGGAGTTCACTCAGACTCACTTCCATCGAGTCCGTGATGCCATCCAGCCATCTCATCCTCTGTCCCCTTCTCCTCCTGCCCCCAATCCCTCCCAGCATCTGTACGTAAGATTGAATACTATAAAACTCTTAAAAAAACATAGGTGGAACACTCTTTGATATAAATTGCATCAATATTTTTTCAATGCATCTCCTAGAGTAATGGAAATAAAAATAAACAAATGGGGTCTAATTAAACCCAAAAACTTTTGCACAGCAGAGGAAATCATAAATGAGACGAAAAGACAACCCACAAAATGGGAGAAAATATTTGCAAACTATGTGACTGACAGGGGATTAATCTCCAAAATTTGGTTAACAACTGATGGTTCAATATAGAAACAAACAAACAACCCAATCAAAAAATGGGCAGAAGGCCTAACTAGACATTTATTCAGTGAAGATAGACATATGGCCAAGAGTCACACGAAAAAGTGCTCAACATCTCTAATTATTGAAAAGTAACAAAGTATTAGTTGCTCAATCATGTCTGATTCTTTGCAACTCCATGCACTGTAGCCCCCCAGGCTCATCTGTCCATGGAATTCTCCGGGCAAGAATACTAGAGTGGGGTAGTCATTCCCTTCTCCAGGGGATCATTAGAGAAATGCAAATCAAAACTACAATGAGGTATCACCTCACACCAGTCAGAATGACTTTCATCAAACAATCTACAAACAATATATGTTGGAGAGGATGTGAAGAAAAAGGAACCTTCCTACACTGTTGGTGGGAATGTAAACTGGTACAGCCAATATGGAGAACAGTATGGAGGTTCCCTAAAAAACTAAAAACAGAACTACCATATGATTCAGCAATCCCACTCCTGGGTGTATATCTGTGGAAAATCATGGTTCGAAGGGATACATTCACCCCAATGTTCACTGTAGCTCTATTTGCAATAGCCAAGATATGAAATCAACCTAAATGTCCATCAACAGATCATTGGATAAAGAAAATGTGATAGATACATGCACAGGAATATTACTCAGCTATAAAAAGAATGAAATAAGTCATTTGCAGCAACACTGATGGGCCTGGAGATTATCATATTAAGTGAAGTAAGTCAGAGAAGGACAAATATCATATGATATCACTTATATGCAGAATCTAAATGATACAAATGAACTTATTCACAAAACTAGAATAGACTCACAGACTTAGAAAAGAAATTTATGATTACCAAAGGGAAGCATGGGGGAGACAGATAAATCAGGAGTCTAGGATTGACGTATATACACTACTATATTGGAGTGGGTTGCCGTTCCCTTCTCTAGGGGATCCTCACAACCTAAGGATCAAACCTGCATCTCCTGCACTGGCAGGCAGATTCTTTACCACTCAGTTGCCTGGGAAGCCCTATATATATACAATGGGCTTCCCATATATACAACAGATAATGAACAAGGACTTACTACATAGCACAGGGAAGTTTACTCAATATCATATAATAACATAAATGGGAAAAGAATTTGCAAATGAATAGATGTATGTATACATATAATGAAATCACTTTGCTATACACCTGAAACTAACCCAACATTGTAAGCCAACTATATTCCAATATAAAATAAAAACTTAAAACAAAATGTTCCTGGAGAAAAGACTAGGAAAACATTCTGTTTGAACTAAGTCTAATAATGTGCCCAATGACATTCACGGTAGCTTAGCTGAGAGTATTAGCAGTATCTTACTTTACTCTTTCTGGAACTTTTAATACGTGTGATTGTCCAAGGAAGGCAGGGTAGGGATTTTCATCTCCATTTTATCGGAGAGAAAACAGGTTCGAGAACAGGAAATGCCTTGTTCTAGGTCAGAAAGAAATGGGACATGGGCTGAGGTCTTTGGACTCCACGTCCAATGCTTTGGTTACCCCAGTGTGGCTTCCTTCAGATGTCGTGACCGCCCCCCCTCAGATCTCCATGTCACTTACTGGTGTTCAATAGCTCAAAGCTGCCTTTGTTTAATTTCCTTGGCCAGAGTCCCTAGTCCAGGCTGGTTACTTTTATCGGTCTCCAGTCAATCATGCCTGACTTAACAAACATTCTCACACTGTCCTCAAGTTCCATCCGTGCTCAAGAGACTCCAAGGGCAACCATGAAATTTGGGTGTGAATTCTCGCTAAGAGATTTATGAGCTGGGTATTTGTGAATACAACTTTTAACTTATTAGATTCTTGGGTATTTGATCTGTAAAATGGGAATAAGATGATCAACCCTATAAGAACTATGAGATTTAACTGAGAGTTTACTTAAAGTGCTTTATGGCCACGTCTGTCTCACCTGATCCTACTCCCTGACCTTGCATCGGATCTGAAGTATTTTGCTTAGCTTGCAAGGCCTTTGCAAACCTCTTCCCTTTCCAAAAGCCACACAGAGCACAGAAGGGCCAGCATCACGCTATTTGGTGCTGGACTAATTTCCAGTGAATTTTCTAGTCTTAGTCGTCTCTCACCTTGAAAATTCCTGTCAAAGTGTGGTACTGAATCATGGAATAAGGGTCAGAAAAAGCTGTAGCTCTATCCTAATAATCCAGATCTTCTGAATCACACCCCTTGGGTGGTACTTGTAGAAAAGCACAAAATGGCATTTTTTGGTAAGCTCTGCCATTATTATACCCCCTCCTTCACCCCCAGTACACAGTAGCTATAAATTCTAAGCTTCTTGAAGCCAGGAGAGGTTACAAGGTCTTTGTTCCTATCACATTATTTAGCACAGATTTAGGCACCTAATAGGACTTAATGTCAATACTTCTGTGATTGAAGAGACAATTCCATGCTCAGCTTACTAGTTCTCAAACTCTACCTGCACCAGAATCACCTGGATCGCTGGTTCCCACCCCTGGAGTCTCTGACTCAATAGATGGGGGCAGTGCCTGGGAATCTGTATTTCTAACATGCTCCTAGGTGATTTTGATGTGACTGGTCTGGGGACTACAACCTGTCTCCGTTCAAGTCTGGCCTGAAGACCAGCAGCATCAGCACCACATGGGAACTTATAAACTGCAGTGGCTCAGGCCACCATGAGTACCCTCTGCTGTAGCTTTGTCCTGGGCCTCTATGCGAACCCTGCTCTCACCCCACCCAGAGCCCCCTCTCCTCTGCCCCTCCCTCAGTCCTTCATATACTCTGGAGGACCAGCCTTCTTAAGTCATTGGGTGATGCTTGTGGAAACGCAGTTTCCTGGTCCTCTTCACCTGTTGAGTCCCAGTCTCTGACGGTGGGGCCCCAGGATCTGCTTTCGAACCAACACTGCCTTGTTTAAGAATGTATCTTCTGGAATTATTTGCTGAAGTAGGGGTTGGTTTGTTGATAAATTATTTACCAATCAGTGCTGCCAGGACCTGGATGGAGCTGGGGGAGGGGGGCACTGAGAGATGCATGCTCTGGCCCTCAGAGAGCTTTTAGCCTATGGAGAAGACGGTTTAGTGAACAAGTCATGGTGTGATAGGTGCACAGGAAGCTGAGTCACGGAGGTGCTCTCTGCTCACACGTACCCATGTTCGGGTGAAGTCCTGCTAAACGTCTCTATGCCAGGCGGATGAGACTGGTAGGGGGAAGGTTGGCTGCTCTTTTCTCCTTTCTGCTGTGAAGGGTTTTGCTTGCTGAGTAGGGTCTCCTGAGTCTTGCCTTGACTCTAGTTGGGAGAGCCATGGACACTTCCTGGGTTTCCTGGCCTTCCGAGTGGCAGGTGCCACCTCTCTCTGCATATCCCTCTTCCCTGGGCGCTTGCCTTTCTCTCTCTGCGGTCCCTTGGTGGATGTTGGAGAATCACATTGCTGTCTCAGGCTGCCACCAATGAGGAAGGAGTTTGGAAAACAGAGGGGAATTTTGAAGGTGTTGCCTTGGGAGAGAGCTCAGCCTCTGGCAAGAGCCCAGTGCAGAACTGGTTAGGTAATTCACAGGTCCAGGCAAAATGTAAATGCGGGTCTACTTAGCCAAAAATTAAGACTTTTGAAATGGTCATAGAATAGCATTAAATCAAGTTGGTACCCACGTGACTTCGTAGGGCCCATGCCCAGGAGGCCAGTCTCAGACCAGAAACGAGAAAAACGTACATCACTTTAACTTGCAAATGACTTGCCTGTCAGAAGATAAGGTGGTCTGTGTAAGAGAGCTGGGGGAAGAAGAAAATAGAGGAGGCAATGCCCTATTTTTCTCAACATGGCTTAGAAGATTTACTTGAGTAGAACTGTGTCTGAGTTTACTTGAGTATAACCCTCTCCCACTGCTCCTGGGGAAGAGGGTGGCTGCTCTGGGGCATATGAATCCCAGTCCCTATCGACGGGGCCTTGGAGCCTGTTTCTGTTGAGAACCTGGGACCAAGGCCAACGGGCCAAGCTGTGGTCCCAGGGGAACGGGATGCTTAGGCTCAGGAACAGTGGTGGACACTCTGACCCCCGCCCCAGGCTCTCTGCCCTCCTGATCCTCACATCAATCTTTTCCCCTGCTTTCCCTGCTCTCTGCCTGCCCTGTGCCAGGGTAGACACAGACTGGTTGAGCACCCATGTCTCTCGGGGAGTTTAAAAACAAAAGAACCATCAGATGAGCTGAACAAGTCTTTGGTGGGGCCAGGAGCACAGCTAAAATATGTCTAGGTTCAGAGGTTAAGAATTGGACCCCAGAGCCAGCACAACTGTCCCTTGACAAAATAATGCTGCCTTGGTTCCTCCCACAGGATGCTAAGTCACTTCAGTCGTGTCCAACTTTGCGAAACACTATGAAAACTGCTCCTTCCTTGGCCCAACTTAGAGGTTCTGATGAAGCTGCTTTGGACTGTGGCCTGTGGCCACTGGGGTTTTTAAATGCTCCGCTGCCCTGGTAACTAGACTTGCAATCATTTTGAAATGTATGGAAACATCAAATCACTGTGCTGTGTACCAGGAACTAATAGTGTTTTAGGGCACTTATACTTCAAAAACAAACACTCATAGAAAGAGAGACCAGATTTGTGGTTGCCAGAGATGGGGAGCAGGTGGGTGGCTGGATGAAGGTGGTTAAAAGGTACAAACTCCCAATTATAAGATAAATTAATACTAGGGATGTGATGTACAACACAAATAAACACTGCTCTACACTATACGTGAAAGTTAGGGGAGCAAATTCTCCAAGTTCTCATCATGAGGAAAACATTTTATTTTTTCTATTCCTTTAATGTTGTATTCATATGAGATGATGGATGTTCACTAAACTTATGATCATCACTTCATGAAGTGTGCATGCCATGTCATTACGCTGCACCCCTTAAACTTAAACAGAGCGGCAGGTCACTTGTATCTCATTAAACCTGAAGAAAAAACTGCTCTGCTATCTGATCTGCTCTCTTCCTGCCCCCATGACTCTCCTTATCACGTCTGCTGAGGCCACACCATAGGGCACAGCCTCTCTCTAGCATTCTGGTGGGCCAGCAAGCAGTGGGGACAGGAGTGAGAACCACCCTGTCCCCATCCCATTCCTGGCTCTGTCACGAAGGGCGGAACCTCGCCTCAGCACCAAAACCCGCCTGCTGCTTGCTCTCACCGACTCAATGGACGTGAGTTTGAGTAAACTCCAGAAGTTGGTGATAGACAGGGAGGGCTGGCGTGCTGCAGTCCATGGGGTTGCAGAGTCAGACACGACTGAGCGACTGAACTGAGCAGAGTTAGAGGACTGCCTGGCTCCTCTGCACGTGCTCCCTGCATTTCTCTGTGTTGGGCTTTTCTCCGTCTTCTTTATTTCTTATCGCAGGCGCCTACCCGGTCAGGACTTCTGCACGCGGGTCTTGATAAAGTTTCCCTCTGCAACCATCAGTGCCCTCCCAGCCTTCAACACCCTGGCCACCCCGCACCCGACAGCCTTTGAGCTCATCCTCTACCTGCTGGTGCGGCACCCCTGTGGCTCCTCAACTCTTGTCAGTCTTCTTGGCTTGACTAGCGCTGCCTATGCCCACGGAGCCAGGGAGACGGGCTCTGGGCCCAAGGCAGTGGGGGCGGAGGTGCTGGCCACCATCTGCTTCCTCATGCCTCCTCCCCAGGGCCAAGGCCGCCCACTGGGCAGGCTTCCGGGGCCAGTGCAAAACCTTGCTTGTCTGCCAGCTATTTCCTGTTAAGTGGTTTTATTTTTCTTTATCTATTCTCCTTGGGGGCACAGGGCTGGGACCCAAGAACCCTGAGAATGAGGCAAACCTTTTTAAGGATCCTCTGTGCTTCCTGTACATGCCCCTCCTGCCTCCAGGTGCCACGGGCTTTTCATTGTAGCTGAATCAGGCCCACTGCCCCTCATCAGAATCCACTGGGGGACTGAGGGCGGCAGGGCCTCGCAGTGTGTTGGAGTGACTCTACTGGGAGTCAGAGAAACAGAGCCCGGGAGATGGACACCCAGCTGTCTTCAACTTGGGCTGCCCGTTGGAACCACACCAGGAGCTTTGAGAAAATACCTGTTCCCAGACCCACTGCTGACTTAATTGGTCTGGGGGAGGGTCTGGGCATCCCAGATTAAACACTGCTAGCAGTGATTTCCGGGGAAGGCAATGGCACCCCACTCCAATACTCTTGCCTGGAAAATCCCATGGATGGAGGAGCCTGGTGGGCTGCAGTCCATGGGGTCACGAAGAGTCAGACACGACTGAGTGACTTCACTTTCACTTTTCACTTTCATGCATTGGAGAAGGAAATGGCAACCCACTCCAGTGTTCTTGCCTGGAGAATCCCAGGGATGGGGGAGCCTGGTGGGCTGCCATCTCTGGAGTTGCACAGTCAGACATGACTGAAGCGACTTAGCAGCAGTAGCAGCAGCAGTGATTTCAAAGTCTGTATCTTGATCCAGTAGCATCCATATAATCCAAGNTGAGATGTGTATAAGAGACAGGTCCAGTGGTGAATTTAATAGCTCACTTTTTTTTGGGTCAGTTAGGTACTGTCATATTCTATCTAATTTCTTCCTTCTGTTTATTTTTTTGTGGTTACTTTTTTTTTTGAAAGAAATACTTTCTATAATATTTTCCTCCTTTTCTGCTTTCCATTGTAAAGATAATTTTCTTCTGGTTCAAAATTTGTAATTCTGATTTTGTTCTCATGGTGGTTGCCCTTATCACCCATGTGGACTTGTGGGTGATCCTCCTTGTGGACTTTGTAAACTTACCAACTTTTGCACAAGCTAAGTACTGTAATAGGTGCTCATGCCTCTCTCTCTATCCCATCCCCTACCATCATTTAATATTCCAGTTCTAGGTCTATTTCTTCCACTTTCCCCCTTTGGTCCTAATGATAGATAAACACATTTGGTCACCTCACATCTCTTGTGTCTTTTGCAGCACTTCCTGGTTTCATTTTTCTCCCTTGTTTGGATGCTTCCACTCAAATTGTTTTCAGTACAGGCATCTGTGGGTGAATCTTATGCCTGAGGACACTTGTGTTATTCTCTTTAATGCCTCCTGTGTGGAGTAGTATCCAGGCAGGTTCGCTGGATTGAATATTTTGGCCCTAGTCTTGGAGTCTCTGGTTAGGAAGTCTACAGTATTTCCCTTTTCTCCCTAAACTGACTGGTCAGTGGAGTACTGGTGAGCTGGCCATCTGGGAAAACTCAGATTTGTGGTCTGTTGATTTCTGGAGTATAAATACTCCCATCATGGCCGATTTCCAGCCATCTAGGCAACGCCACTAAGTGAGACCCTGGAAGGATGTGTTCACAGAGGGATCTGTATAATCAGAGTTCAGAAGCTGCTTGGAGCTGGCTCCTCTCTCCACTGTTGACACAGACATGAAGGGCTGTGTTGCATGGGCTTCCCTGGGGGCTCAGCAGTAAGAATCCCCCTGCCAATGCAAGAGATGTGGATTCGATCCTTGGGACAGGAAGATCCCCTGGAGAAGGAAATGGTGACCCACTCCAGTATTCTTGCCTGGGAAATCCCATGGACAGAGGACCCTGGCAGGTTGCAGTCCATAGGGTCTCAAAGAATTGGATATGCCTTAGAGATTAAACAACAACAAGTAGAAGAACTACTTGGGTAACCTCTAGATGTTGTACATTTCGTAACTCAATTCTTTTTTAAAATCCCATCTAGTTCTACCTTGCTTGGTATCTTGGGCCAACTCAACTTGCTTTACAATGGAGGATATTGAAATATTTCGAACAACTGAACGGATTTGTTAGTGGTCAGTAATCAGAATGGCATGCATGCAGAGGGTTTTCTGCTCTTAATAAAACCAGATTATAACACGTTAGTGGAAAATGCATGAAAAGTGCTATTTTAATAGTGCTATGTCATCACTTGGAGGTTCTGGGGCAGCTGAGAGAGCTGCGAACATAAACAGCCTTCTGGTGAAATTGCCGGATGCTGGATCCTCAGAGAGTCATAACTCCCTGGTCATGAAAATAGAGCCTGAGACCTTCTTGGCCTCCAGGTGTGATCACAAACTCAGAGGTAGCCTGTGGAGTGTGACTTGCTCCCATTTCCTATGTGGGCATTTGTTTCCAGAGGTGCACCATTTTCCTGGAGAAGCTATAATTGGTTCGATATAATTGGGAAGAGAGGTAGGCAGCCCAGGATTCTTGGGCTGGTGGAAGAGGACTGGTATCCTAGGGCTGACACAGGAAAGATAAAGAGAGAAAAATAAACGCAGACACCAGCTTTTGCTAAATATTAGGTTTTATAAAGAGTTTGTTCCCTACACCTCGCTTCCTTCCTTCATCTTCTGCCTTAGGTCACCCCATCATGCTATCCTGGAAGGATGGAGGGCACAGGCACTGTAAGTTCACCCCTGTTCTTGGAGGGGACGGGTGGGAAGGCTCAGCCACATGCCTTTCCACAGAGGGGTCCTGTGTTTTAGGAGCTCAATGTTACAACCAGAGCAACTGAATAACAAAGATTTGTTCAAGTGGTGCTGGATTAGTCATTTTAGGGTGCAAGACTATACCCTAAAGAATGGGATGAGTTGTAATAACCAGCATATCAATTCAAATAGAAAACAATGACTATGGTCATTTCTGTATGCTGCTGCTGCTGCTGCCAAGTCGCTTCAGTCGTGTCCAACTCTGTGCGACCCCATAGACAGCAGCCCATCAGGCTCCTCCATCCCTGGGATTCTCCAGGCAAGAACACTGGAGTGGGTTGCCATTTCCTTCTCTAGTGCATGACAGTTTAAAGTGAAAAGGAAGTCGCTCAGTCGTGTCCGACTCTTCACTACCCCACGGACTGCAGCCCACTAGGCTCCTCTGTCCATGGGAGTTTCCAGGCAAGAGTACTGGAGTGGGTTGCCAGTGCCTTCTCCCATTTCTGTATACTTCCCTTTATAAGCAAATCAAATCTTCTGATAACTTTCAATCTATCCTCATCTCTTTTTCTAGAGAGGAGGACTTTGATTGTTTTGCACTTCATATAATACAGCCATTACAATGAATACATAGTTGTTTCTTTCTCATTGTTAAGACAGAATGTGTGGCAAGTGATCCTGTGGAAAAAGGTAAGAGTGTATCTTATTTGTTCATCCTCAGGATATATGCTTTTCAAATATACGTTTGATCATAGGAAACCCCTCAAATGAGCACTGTGTGGACAACGTAGGTGAGCCCCATTTTTAAGAAAACCCACACCAAATTGCAAGCTTAATCATTTAATGAGTATGCTTATGAATATTCTAAAAGGAAACACATTTGTTTAAAATATGATTTAAATGTTGAGAAAGATCACTTTTCATTTGATGACATTCCTAGTAACATTTGTGATGCAAAGGATGGCATGTTGTCATTTCCAGTGAACTTAGGTTATAACCCCAAGTCAGAGAACATCACACGTGTTCCTGTGTGCTCAGACGCTCAGACGTGTCCGACTCTTTGCGATCCCATGGACTGTAGCCCGCCAGGCTTCTCTGTCCATGAAATTTTCCAGGCAAGAATACTGGAGTGGGTTGCCATTTCCTCCTCCAGAACATTGCATGACTTGAGAATAAATCTCCACGCAACATTAAAATTGTCCTGCCTCTTCTCCTGGTAGCCCTTTCATCTTTCACTTAACTTAAAGTCATTATTTATTGGCTATGTTGATTTGTCAGTTTAAAGGAAAGGGAAGAATCAATACTTCTGAGGTGGAAGGGACTGCAGGGCCCCTCTCCGTCATGAAACCAGTAAGAGACTGGAGCTGAGAAGGGGGATGGACCCACCCAAGTGGTTGGAGTTCACTCGTGGCAGAGCTAGAGGCAGATTCGCCCTTGGCCTTGTTGGCTAATTTCCTGATACTGTACATCACTGCACTAAATGACTGATGACAATGTCACCCATCTCTGTCCCCTTCCTGGTGAGTTGTCCTTAGGGATGTGGTTTATTTTGCAGAAAAGGGAAGCTTCTCCACAAAGGGAGGTCTTATGGAGTGAGCAGTAGGTATAAAGTTGAAAGTAACCATATTATTGTGCATCTTGGAATAGAGAGCTTCCCAAATAGTGACTGCACGCATATTTCCCTGTTCTTAGGAATAACTAGGGTGTAGGCTTGCTTGGGGGCAGAATCACAGAACAGACAGAAGGAGAGCTTAAGTGGCTTTCAGCTTGGGAACCTGGACACCCTGCAGAAGGCTGAATTTTCAGTGACAGGTATTGGAAAGGGCAACTTAGGAGACATCGTAGGCCTGGTACTTTGTGATGGTCGATGCTCTTCTGGTTTTCTCCTGGGACAGGTAGTAGATGCGGTTGGCCTCTGGGTAGGTGACTCTGCTGAGTGGGAGCTTGTAGATGGCGGGGTTGTTGGTCGTCAGGAGCAGGAAGGTGAGGGCGGAGAGGCAGAAGGGCCAGGTGCAGGGTGGTAGTCCAAACTGGGGGGAGGGGAACACAAGAGGAGTCTTGGTTACATCAGGTGCCCGTGCTCGTTTCCTCAGGCTTTCTCAACCAGTTACGGTCCTGGGTGAAGAAGGGGAGGTTTTGTGGGCACTGATTGCAATAGTACTTAATTCATGATCAATATAAATCAAATTGTGCTGGTGTGTGTGTGTGAGTCTGCACTGATAAGCACACGTTCTTCAAAATGCAGAACCTACCAGGACCCTCTTATAACATGCCTCTGTGCAGAAGACACATCTTTTCTTGGGGGGCTGGCTAGGCTCTGCCCCCTCACTATAGGACTTGTGGCCATTCCTCACCTTCTCCTCACCTCTGCAAGCCCCCGTTGAAGGAACAGCATTGGCAGCCATTTTTATTTTGTTGCTGTTCAAAACCTTTTTCTCTTTGTTCATATCTGCTTGGACGAGAGATAAACACATAGCCCAAATACAGCTTCCCTTAGGCAGAAAACCTGGGAACAGAATCTCCCTCTTGAGAGTCTAAACTAAGAGACACAGAGACTGTGTTCAAAGGCTCTCGATCAGGAAAAACTCGAGAGCCAGCCAGTGCTGGGTGGACATTTGGGGGCCTGTGTGCAGCAGAAGAAACCCACTCCAGAGAGACAGAGCGGCAGAGCAGACATGGAGAGAGGCAGAGATGTCACCTCTGAGTCCCAGGGAGCTAAAACAAAGAGGGACTGAGCCTCTCCTCGAGAGTGCTCCCATCCCCAACAGCCTCTCTCCTGATGTCCCTCTAGTTTTTATTCCTTAAAATGCCCTAAGGCTTTTAAATACCCTTCTTCATTCTTCATTTGGGATAACCTCAATAGCTTTTTAGCAAAGAGCCTGAAAATCCACCTATGAAGCAAATCAAACCAATGCCCCTTCTCTTCCACACATCCTTTTATCATAAGCAGTAAAAACCTCAGGGAACATTATTGGAGGAATGAGGCCAGGTGTATGTGCATGTTCAAAGATGGCCCTGTTGGGTGGGACTTAAGGATCAATGACAGCCTCACACCAGCCTTAAGGAACACTCACAACTGATGATTTCCACTCTGAGTCTTTCCAAAGCCCTGCTAAGGCTGTGTGGGGTGTTTCAAGTCCTACAGTTGGAAGGATGTGGGCTGGGAGTTCCACAGACCCAGATCCAAATCTCAGCTCCAGTCACCTTTGTGGGAGCCATTTCCTCTTTCTGAAAACTATTTCCTCAATAAGAAAATAGGCATAAAGCTATCTACTCAGAGAGTTGTTGCCTCGTGCATACTAAGCACTCAATAAATGGTCTTCATTTGTGGTCACTATCGTCCAGCAGAGGGCAGCCCTGTGAAGTTATGGGGCTGCACAAGCTGAGGCTGATTAGAAAGCAAATTGTGCAGCTCCTCAGTGCTCTCTTCTGTGGAGGCGTGAAGAGTCTCATAAATGTCATTCAACACTTTTATACCCTGTTCCTCAAGGAGACAGGGAATTCCTTCAGAGTGAATTCATAGCCTGCATTTTTTGGTATCCCTGAGAGTGGGCAGCCACGGTGTCTTAAACATAGTATGCACACAGGAAGTAAACATGATTTTGTTTTGAAAAATGTCTAGATTGAGTGGTATGACCTGTAACTTCTCTGCACATAGAGGGAGGGGCCATTGACCACAAGCAGTCAGGAGCCAGAACCTCCTGTTTGCATCATTTCCAGTATCTGGTCTGAGGAAGGACGCATAGCTATTGGATGGACAATCAGGTGAAAGGATCGGGGCAAGAAGAGATGGAAAAGCCTGGAGCAGACAGGAGCCTCAGACGCCAGGTTTCATCCTGTTTCTCGTGATTGGTTAGTCAGCCCCAGCTCTAATATACCCCATGGTGGGGGCTCATTACCTTAGAGTTTCATTCATTCCACATTTCTTGAGAACCTACTATGAGCTGAGCACTGTAACAGGCACTAGAGATAAAGATAGGAATACAATCAGGCCCCTGTTCTGAAGGGGCACAAGGGCTGAAGGTGGAAGAGGACTGGGGTGTACTAGACTTGTCACAGTGTCATTTTTCATTTGCACTTTGTCATATGTCATAGGTCAAGTGTCATAGCAGATATGCACACAAAATGTGATGGGGCCAAGGGAAGGGACTTAATCCAGCAGGGTACACAGGATGGTATCAGGGAAGCTCAGTTCTATTGCTTAAAAATTTCCTTCCTATGCTATGTCCAAACCACCCAATGTCACTGAGGGTGGAGGAGAGATTTAAACAGGTGTTAGTGAAATTCCCATCTCCACCCTCACCTGTAGGACCATCAGGACTTTTCCTGGTTGCCTGTGATGAGCCTTTAACGCTTATGGAGGGGGAGGCATCAACTGTAGGCTAAGCCCCGTGTGTCTGCGATGGGGCCTGGGCCCCTCCTGTGTGTATGGGGCTGGCGCTGGCCATATGGCTCCCCTGGACTTCACAGGCCACCTACACTTGTGCTGAGACAAAGGTTCGCAGACTTCCACACAAGCGCTTGACCACCAGCTCTGGCTTCTCCTGGACTCAGCTTCCTGTCATCCCAGAACCCTTGCCTCATGACACCAGACCCAGTAGTTGCTGTGGGATGAACAAAGACGTAACTGGCCCACAGGTTAACTGGGTGTTCATCCAGAAACATAGGGGAAAAATTAATAATCACGTTTTAAAATTAGTTGTGGAGGAGATTGACTTACAAGAAACTTACAAAATATGAGTCTGATTTATAAGATCGTGCTTTTCACACTGTCCTTCTCTAAGGAGGCCCGCCTGCCCCCTGACCACAGGATCTGAAGGACTAATGTGGGCATTTCCACTTTTGAGGCCCGGCTCCTTCTGTCTGAGCTTCCCTAGTGGCTTAGATGGTAAAGCGTCTGCCTGCAATGTGGGAGACCCGGGTTCAATCCCTGGGTTGGGAAGATCTCCTGGAGAAGGAAATGGCACCCCACTCCAGTACTCTTGCCTGGAGAATTCCACGGATGGAGGAGCCTGGTAGGCTACAGTCCATGGGGTCACAAAGAGTCAGACATGACTGAGCGACTTCACTCACTCACTCACTCACTCACTCCTTCTGTCTAGCAGATGCTGAGTAAAGTGTGATTTGAGACAGTTCAGTTCAGTTCAATCGCTCAGTCGTGTCTGACTGTTTGTGACCCCATGGACTGCAGCACATCAGGCTTCCCTGTCATTCCAACTCCTGGAGCTTACTCAAACTCATGTCCACAGAGTTGATGGTACCATCCAACCATCTCATCATCTGTCGTCCCCTTCTCTTCCTGCCTTCAATCTTTCCCAGCATCAGGGTATATTCCAATGAGTTAGTTCTTCGCATCAGGTGGCCAAAGTATTGNTTTTTTTTTTTTTTTTAAACAAGCTCTCCAACTGACTTGTGCGCAAATTAAAGTTTGAGAAAACTCGTCTAGATCACATTGCTCATGTAGAAAGAGCTTTAGCAAAGCTGAGAATATAGCATCAGCAACCAGAGCATGAGGCACATGTATGAGCAAGAAGAGGGATTTGTCTATAGTTTCAGACTGAAAGTTCAAACATGAAACTTCAAACACACCCCTCCCCTCTAGGCTCGGGACAGGAAAAATCTATTTCACTCAGCATCCTGCCTGTGGGTCACCATGGAGCCTTAACTTCAGAGGCTGGAGAAGCTCTGGTACATCAGACATAAGTGAATAAGGCACCTCTGCAAGTAGGTGCTGGGCAGGAGGGTGGGGACCCAGAGGGTGTCATTGCATCATCTGACAAAGCAGGGCATTCTTCCATAGCCAGTCCATAGGACACATCCGCCAGGTTGGAAGGGCACCTCTGCCCACCCAATGCTTTTCATCCCTCATATGCCAAGTGTCAACCACCCTAGTCACCCTCTGCATAGAGAAATATATTGACCTTATTTAGCATCAGAGACTCAGAATTGCATGGATCTTCAAAATCACAGTCTACTTCCCAAGTCCAGAGAAATTGCATTACTGTCCCCCACCCCTCCCAGATCACATAGTTATTAATTATGGCATAGTCGGGAGTTGCACCCAGGTCTCCTGGCTCCCAG
Source organism: Neotragus pygmaeus (assembly GCA_006410875.1). Lineage (NCBI taxonomy): Eukaryota > Metazoa > Chordata > Mammalia > Artiodactyla > Bovidae > Neotragus > Neotragus pygmaeus. The sequence continues at coordinate 572,342 of SJYV01001329.1, read as the reverse complement.
TTTGCTGATCTACAGAAAAACTGTCTCCCCTTTCCTGCCCTGGCCCTTGCTTTCAGTTCTTATCAATAGACTGTGCTGCCTGCTCAGAATCCAGGAAAATAGGTCAGGGTCCATATTACCATGCATTCCTAGAACTGATGTCCCAGCCACAAAAACAAAAACGGAGAGTATCTTTCTTTTCCTTGAACACGTGTTTTGTTCTTATTTGGGTGATTGGGGAGGTGGCCCCAAATGTGGTCTGATACAGTGTTGCTTCTGGTCTCCTGTGGGCAGGACGGGAGTGCAGGCACAGACTAACCCCCCATGGAGGGTGACCGCTCTTCCAGATGCGCTGGCCAAGAGATGAGGATGGCAGGTGGGAACAAATGCCACAAGGAAGACTGGAGATAAAATAACAAATTTCCCGAGGCTGTGAAAATACTTAAAGCTGAGGTGATAGCAATTTACCACTACCTTTGGGACAGATTCTCAGGACTTTCATAACAGATAAAGGCAATTTCAAGGATATCATGAACACGTCTATCAAATGCTCTAGAAAGAAATGTTCCATTGGTGTGGTGGGGAAAAAAGAAAACAATGAGAGTGCTGGCCAGGAACCAGCATCACTCATTTCTGCGCTGCATTTCGCAAGTCATCAAATTTCATTGACAGTTTCCCCATTGCAAGCATGGTGGTACTCAGAAAGAGATCTACAGACCCTATAGGACTGGCCTTGCAAACCCAGCTTAAACAGAATGATGACAGGTATTTTGGAGGGTACCTGCTATTTCATTCTCACGTTGTTACAAAGATGAGACTGATGCTTGCAAAATGCTGGGGAGAATAACTTGGCAATGCTAACATCAGGGGGCCGGCTCCTCGGGGAGGCCATGTCCCTGGAATAGCTTGTGCTCTGAGCAGAGTGGGTCCTCATGTCAGGCCAGGGCTGGCAGCTTACACATACCAGCACCCCCTCTTACCTCGTGTTCCTGTCTGTCACCCTCATCACTCTCACAGGATCCTTGACAGCCCATTTTTTTCCCCCTTACAGTGGTTTTTCTTGGCACCTCCAGCACCCAGCGTGATCCTGGCATATTGTAGACACTCAGAAGTATTTGTTGACTATGTTAATGAGTGATAATTACCCTAGATATTTTAATTTCTGACTGGTATAAAGAACCGCCATTGGCTGGGTATGAACCACCATTTCAGGGTATGAACTATTAAAGAAATAATATATCTCACTGTAGATGTTAAATGCTTGGTAAATATTGAAAGTGAGAGTCTTACACAGGTTCATGATGGTGGTGGCTGAGCTGTGTAGGGATTCGGAAACGGATGGGCAAGGGCTGACTGCTTCCAGCACTGCCTGGAGAGAAGAAAGGGAGTTTATAGATGTGATTCAGTGATGGGCTGCCTGTGACCAGCCAATCAGAGGCCCAGAAATTGTTTATGAGTGGATGGAAGAACACAGTTAATGAGAGAGAATGAAACAGGCCACTGAAGACAGAGATCTTGCTCCATGTGACTTGTTTTGGTTAGCAAGAGGTTATACCCCGTGGCTGAAAACCACCAAGCTGCTTGGAAGGTGGGGGACTGGGTGTTCTAAAGCCCAAGAACAAAATTTTTTAACACTGACTCACTTTGGGGGTTTATTTCGGCTTTCCTTCTAACATCATGGCACATAAAAAATAGTACTGTGTGGCATGGTGTAGCAAACAGATGGTGATGCTTACGGCTTGATCCTGGGGACTCGGGCCGTGCCAGGCCCCCTCTTTTCTTCGAGGACCAAGGGCTTTGCTCTCTTGGCCCAACTACACATGTTCTGGGAAGCTCTGTCCTCAAGAATCTGCAGGCAAACCTTAGCAGCTGAGTAACTCCTCGGCATGCCCACCTGGCATAGAGACTGCTGTTACCTCCTTCTCTAACCAGATTTTTAAATGTCCCAGTGCAGGTAGCATCATGTTGGGGTTGTCCAATTCAGGGGCACAGTCTCTGCTCTCAAGGATTGCCAGCATCTTGAATCTTAAGAGGCAAGAGTCCAGCGATGCTACCCTCTCATTGATTTAGAGAAGGAAAGAACAGTCATAAGCCACAGTGATTTGCTTAAAAGCCCACCCCCACCTTTTTTTTCTGGATAGTAGTATCCATAGTATCTGTGTGTCTACTGATTGCTAACACACAGAAAGTGCCATCTGTTCAAATATCAGGGGAAAGTAATTTTACAGAAGACCCCACCTGTCAGATACAATTTTGAAGCTTACTAAAGATCCTTTGAGGGGGAAAAAACCAAACCCAAATCTTATATGACATCTTTCAGAAGAGGAAAAATGATCTAGTCTATTTTACTAATAATCAACCTTTACTCAGACAAGTCTTTACCTGTACACTTTCTACAAGCTGTCTTTCTCAGGTTTTGAACAGGGTTTCCTGCCTCCTGGAGGTGGCCCATTGCTGTCCATCTATCACTAGCAAGGCCCAACATATAGAGGATCTGGAACCTACTGTCAACACCCTTTTGTCATCTCTCCACAGATCCCTAGGTCTCTTATTTATCCAGCTTACTGTGGCAGAGACTCCCACAACATCATGAGGCAATTTCCTAGCTACCACACCAGAAGGATTTTTTTTTGAATTGACAATTGTATATAACTGGATTTTTTCCTACATCCAGTCCTACAGGATAACACTTTGGCCACGATTTGGGCACACGTCTCCCCATGCAGAAGTTGAGCTTTGCACTGTGATGTGCAATTTTCAAGGCTACCGTGTGTGTATGTGTGATGCAGACATCTGTGGGTGGTAAATGAGGTATTATCTTTTTCTGTGAAGTTGTGTTTAGTTGACATTTTCAAAGATCATTCTATTAGCTATCAGAGGCATTGATCGTTAACTGGAAAAGGCTTTTCAGTGTATCCAGTTCAGCCCTCTGATCCAGTCCTTCCTCTAGTAGCCACCTCCTCATAGAGGCGGAGAGGAAGGCTTAGAGGAACGGGGGACCTTTGGAGTCTCTGTCTCACTCCATGAAGACATTAACTAGCATAAATGAGTTAGTGCCTCTTTCAACCTTGTTTAACCTTATGACAACCTTATGAATGAGGTTGAGGAGAGTGCAAAGGTCAGAGCGCCCCGTCTATAACTGAGGTAACATCTGCCTGACCTTCCTCTAAGGGAGACTTCACTCTCCTTCCCCTACTCACACCCAGGCCACGCCTCAGAATGGTGTGTCTGTGTTGTTATTTTCCCTCCTTTCAATCCATTCTGTGCTTCAGTTATTAGGCATATCATTACGTGACTCTCTCACTCAACGATCTCCATGGTTCCCTACTGCCAAGGGTATATTAATGCCTAAACTGCTCGGCCAAGCTTTCCAGCTGTTCCACAACAGGGCTGATTTCATCGTCCCACTCATCCTTTGCTGCCCAACACACACCCTGCCTTGGGATTCTGGCCTTGCCTCTGGCCCCCTCTGCCTCTTCTTGCCTAGTTCCTATTCAGCCTTCATCATCTGGTTTATGTTCCGCTTCCTCCATGAAGCCATCCTTGATTTATACGGCCACATGGATCATTCTGTTTCTTTCCAGAAGGTACTCTAGATCCATCTTTTGAAGTTAGGGCCACAGGGGAGTTTTATACTGATAGTTACAATGTACATGAAAATTTTCCAATCCAATGAAACTACTTGGAACTATCAGTCTTTAATAACCAAGTGAATCTGGGTCTGTGTGTGTGTTAGTCACTTGGTCGTGTCTGACTCTGCAACCCCATGGACTGTGGCCCACCAGGCTCTTTTGTCCATGGGATTCTCCAGGCAAGAACACTGGAGCGGGTTGCCATTTCCTTCTCCAGAATTTGGATCTAGGTATTAGCAAACAAAACAAAACTGAGGCCCAGAGAAAAGCAGCTTTCCTGAGGCCAAATAGCTGATTAGTTACAGAGCTATGTTTTAACCTCCTGGTTTTGATTCTTTATTCCTGCAATATAGATGTTTTACAGACTGTTGGAGCCTTCGCAAATGCTATCAATGGACTCGTGACCTTTTTATTTTAAAAAATTATGAAGTATTTCATATCCTAAAAGGAGTAACAAAAGTTACCAAAAACAAACAGAAAGAATGCACCTATGTGCCATTACGTTTGTGTCATCCAGTGACAGGCCAAGGAAATTCTGGGCTGCTGTGTGCCTGCTTTCTCTCTCGTGGCAACGCTTCCCTTCTCTGCCGCTTCTTCCCTGCGTTGTCTATGGCAAACACAGCTAACTGATCGTAGTCCTCTTTCCCAGTAAGTTTCAACACAGCCTCAGAATCCTTCTTAACACAAATCTCCAGACAAACATTACCAGTTAGATACAGTTGGCACTTGAGAGTAAACTTATTTTTCCCCTCCCCTTTTAAAGGAAAGTGTGGATGCTGTACAAGTCTGAGAGGGTACATGAAAGCAGGCAGAGGGCTGGCCAGGGCTCTCCAAGTCTCAGGATTGCCTAATCTCAGCAAGTTCACTGAGGCTCCTGTCCTTCAGCGCTAGCTTTGAGGAGATCACATACCATACCAGATTGCTCATTCTCCGATCAGATAACGTCAGTGTCCTGAGACATTGTTCCTTATGGCACAGGTACCTATCTTCCAGAAACATCACTCTGTAGCTACACAGAACATGTCTAAAGTAATCTCTGACGGCCATGAAAGACAGGGCCACTGAGAGGATGGGCTGTATGAAGATGTCTGTGGATGCTGAGATGCTCTAGTTCTATTGGCATGTCTGTGGAAGGCGTATAGGACCTGAGGTGAGAGGCTACGGTGCCTCTGGACCAGGGACCTCCACCCTGGAAGCAGCAGTTAGGACTCCTGGGAGACCAGGTACCTCCACCCTGGAAGCAGCAAGTGAGGACTCCTGGGAACAAGGTTTTCAAATCTACCTCGTTAGCGTCTCACAGTCAGCTCAACATGGGGCTGGCCTGGGAATCACACTGATGTCAGAGCTGTGGGTTGCAGAGTGGTGGAAAGGATGATAAATATGAAGGCTCATCCAGCGGACAGGTAGGTGGAAAGGGGATTTGAGGCTGATGGGTTGACTTAGATCCATCACCAGGTGTGCAAGAAGAGCTCAGTGTTGTGAGTTAGGACACCTGGGCTTTTGTCCAGGCTCATTTATCACCTGGACAGTTTCCTGGATAAGCCATGGGGTTCCTCATGGGGTTTGAACTATTAATAGAATTATTTAAGAGCTCTTCCAGCTTGAAGCTTCCAGGATCTGAACTCTCTCTGGAGTTCTTAATAAGGGCCCGCATTCCCAGGACTGTCTTTCTGCAGCTCAGCAGAAGAAGAAATAGAGAGATTGACCTTTCTTTTTTCTGTTTCTTTGAAAAGTCAGATAGAGGCCCCTATTGGCTAAGGGGTCTGTTATTCAGTCGTGCCTGACTCTTTGCAACTCCATGGACTGTAGCCCACCAGAATCCTCTGTCCATGGGATTTCCCATGCAAGAATACTAGAGTGGGTTGCCATTTCCTTCTCTAGGGGATCTTCCCAACCCGGGGATCGAACCAGAGTCTCCTGCCTTGGCAGGTGGATTCTTTACCACTGAGCCACCTGGGAAGCCCAGCTAGAGGGTCTCCCTGATTCATTTCTCTCCCCCAGACCTCTTACCTGAGTTCCTTTGGATTTCTTGCACAGGTCTGGAGGAGTCCAGACTACTGGGATTTGGGAAGAAACTTCTTTCCAGTTGGGTGGCGTCTCTGGTCCTCAACTCGGGTGCTGGGCTTCTCCCTAAAACTGAACCTCTTCAGTTCCCACAGCCCGCCAGCTCATCCTCTGGCTGCCTTTCTGTAAATTCCCCTTGCGTTTCCTCACCGTATGCCTGGTGCTTGGCTTCCACTTGAGGAAGGGCACCATATGGCAGAAGAGGGAGAGAAAAGGAGCGCTGTTCCTGCAATGTGCTCACTCTTCGACTTTCCTAAACTCCCTGAGGAAGACTGGCCTTGGCCACCATGGTGCCCCCATCAGGCAGGTTTCCTTTAAAGGGGCAGAGCTTGGACTGCCTGGAGGTAGTTTCTCTGTCCTTCCTCAGGCATCGGCTTCAATCACCCCTTTCCTTAGAATTCTTGCTCCAGTATATGCCTTTAAGGCAATTACCTAAGTGTCGTCTCCTCAGGGGCCAATTTGCGTTCCCACCTCAGTGAACTCCCTTAATCCCCCACACAGGCAGGGCACAGGCTGAGGAATGTTATTGCCATCTGTGTCTTGATGGATATTTCTGCACAGCCTAATTAATACTAGATGCCTTCTTTCTGGTTTTGTGGAAGTTTCTAGATCTTTCCTCCTGACTCTGCTGACAGGGTCCTGGTGGGCCTTCTCAGATTAAGGAGGGCATGACCTAATCCCCGTCTCTAGAAAGGACTCTGAGCTCTATATATGGAGGGAAGCGGCCCTCCCGGGTCCCAGACCTGTCTCTTATACACATCTTCTCTGTGCCGTGGTTGCCCTGCACAGATTTCTGGGCTGTGTGCTGCCATCGCCTTTCACTGAGGTTCTGGCTGTGTGCTGTGGTAGCCCTGCACTGATGTCTGGGCTTGAGCCGCGGTCGCCCTGCACCAAGAT
>SJYV01001329.1:539891-558747 GCA_006410875.1 Neotragus pygmaeus | reverse complement strand
GTCCCCGTTCTCCATCAAGAACCTACTCAACGGAGACCACCATCGGCCGCCCCCTAAGCCGCAGCCGCCCCCACGGACGCTCTTCGCTCCGGCCTCAGCCGCCGCCGCCGCCGCCGCCGCTGCGGCCGCTGCGGCCAAGGGAGCCCTGGAGGGAGCCGCGGGCTTCGCGCTCTCGCAGGTGGGCGACCTGGCTTTCCCCCGCTTTGAGATCCCGGCGCAGAGGTTTGCCCTGCCCGCGCACTACCTGGAGCGCTCCCCGGCCTGGTGGTACCCCTACACCCTGACCCCCGCCGGCAGCCACCTCCCGCGACCTGAAGGTACCGACCTCTCTTTGAACTTTCGTTGTCTTTCCCCACGAGCCTTTCAGCACTGCGTCCCATCGCAGCCCTGGGACCACCCTCCCACCCCCGACCTGCATTGCAGCCCACAAACGCGCTTGTTTGGCCAACTTCCTCCGTCCCCTAACTTGGAGCTCCTGCCCGCGCGCTCTGTTGCGCTGCCCGGGAATCCAATCCCACTTGGTGAGAAAAGAAGTGGAGTTGGAGCGCGGGCATGGCGCTCCCTGGGAAAAGGGATCTCGGGCACGAATGGGGAGGAGACTTCAGGTGGCTGGGACAAGGGGAGCCTGGTCTGGATGAAGGGAGTGACCCGGGCGGTGCCTAAGCTGGAGGCGCGTCTGTCCGCGGGCCCCTGGAGGGGGAACCGAGGGAAAGAAACCGGCCATGCCACCGTTTCCGGGTCGCTCCAGCCTGTCCCCGGGAGAAGGTCGGATGTCGGGGCGCGGGGCCCCTCTTCTGGCCCAGCCGGGAAGGAGGTCCTCGGGAATGGTGAGGCCTCGAGGCCTGGAGCTCGGAGGCTGTCGCGGCGTGAGCCTGCGGCCCCCCCAGGCGCCAGGCCTCGCTGAAGGCTGTGTCCTTGTGCGTGTGTGTGTGTGTGTGTCTGTGCGTCCGTCTGTCTGTCTCTCTCCAGCCTCGGAGAAGGCCTTGTTGCGAGACTCCTCCCCCGCCTCGGGCACCGATCGCGACTCCCCAGAGCCGTTGCTGAAGGCCGACCCAGACCACAAGGACCTGGACTCCAAGAGCCCGGACGAGATCATTCTGGAGGAGAGCGATTCGGAGGAAGGCAAGAAGGAGGGCGAGGCGGCGCCCGGCGCGGCCGGGGCGAGCGTGGGGGCGGCGGCGGCGGCGGCGGCGGGCACCGAGGACTGGAAGAAGGGCGCCGAGAGCCCCGAGAAGAAGCCCGCGTGCCGCAAGAAGAAGACGCGCACGGTCTTCTCGCGCAGCCAGGTCTTCCAGCTCGAGTCCACCTTCGACATGAAGCGCTACCTGAGCAGCTCGGAGCGCGCCGGCCTGGCCGCGTCTCTGCACCTCACCGAGACGCAGGTCAAGATCTGGTTCCAGAACCGCCGCAACAAGTGGAAGCGGCAGCTGGCGGCCGAGCTGGAGGCGGCCAACCTGAGCCACGCCGCGGCGCAGCGCATCGTGCGCGTGCCCATCCTCTACCACGAGAACTCGGCCGCCGAGGGCGCAGCGGCCGCGGCCGCGGGGGCCCCGGCGCCGGTCAGCCAGCCACTGCTCACCTTCCCGCACCCCGTGTACTACTCGCACCCGGTGGTCTCGTCCGTGCCGCTGCTCCGGCCCGTCTGAGGCCCGAGAGGGGAGGAGGAGGGAGCGCCGGGCCCTCTTCCCAGACCCCGGAGGAGACTGGGCCGGGCAGAGGGCGCCGAGATGTCCAGCGGCCTTCGGGAACCGGGGCTCCGGCGCGCGGCCCGGCCTCCCCTCCCCAAGTTGGTAGCGTTTTTTTGTAAGTATTTGCAATGCATTTTCGTGCAATTCACCCCTAATGGATTTGAGGCGCTTCCCCTCTTACTTTTGGTTTCGGTTTATATTAAGAGAAAGCAAGAAAGAGACATTTACAGGTCAAATATTTCGGCTGGAAGCTTTTGTAAAATGTACGATCCTCTCACCCCCCCCNTATTTCTCTATTGATCTCCAGTAGCATATTGGGCACCTACCAACCTGGGGAGTTCATCTTTCAGTGTCCTTTTTGCCTTTTCATACTGTTCATGGGGTTCTCGAGGCAAGAATGCTGAAATGCTTTGCTATTCTCTTCTCCAGTGGACTACATTCTGTCAGACCTCTCCACCAGGACTCATCTGTCTTGGTGGCCCTACACGGCATGGCCCATAGTCTCATGGCTCTTATGCTGGATCTGGTAGCTCTATTTTTACTTTTTTTTTTTTTAAAGAAACATCCATACTCTTCTCCAGAAGAGCTGTACAAATTTATATCCCCACCAAGAGTATAACAGGGTTCCCTTTTCTCAAAACCCTCTCCAGCATTTGTTATTCATAGACTTTTTGATGGTAGGAATTTTCATTGGTGTGAGGTGATATCCCCNTTCATTTTCTAAAGAACTATTTTCAGAAGTCGAGAGGGAGACAAAGAGAGAATTCACATTGTACTTTTATTCTGGATCTCTGGGTGTGGCTGTTCCTCTTCACTCCCAATCAATTATTCCCCAATTTTCAGAATCTGAGCAGCTTCTGTAAGAACCCAGACTCAGGCCATTTTTCTCTCCTCTCTCTGGCAAAGGTCTGTTGCAGTTCACCTCTTCATCGGTCCCTTTTTGTGATGGATGACTTCTTTAAGTGTTTAAAGGGAAAGGACAAGATAGCCCACAATCAGACTTCTGATTATTGAAACACCCCCACATCTGGCCTGGTGTGAATGGTCTTATTTATTAGTAGCCTCTGTTTGGGAAATTTCATTTTTTGGTAAATTATTAATATTTCTATTGTTACTTTGTTCCCTGTTTTGAGAGAGATTTCAATATTTTAAAAAACCCCAAACAAACCTTTTTTTTTTTTATCCTCTCCCCCCTACCTTTTTGTTCTGCAGTTACTGTTTTGACCTGTGCAATATTGTACAGAATTTCCTGAGAGCTCTGCTTCTTCCTCTGCAGAGAGAAGCAGACGTTTTCAATGTCTGATCCCAGTCAATCGTTTATGAGGAGGAAATTAAGAAGGAGAAAAGGCAGAAGGGAGGAAACAAGGATAGGTAGCTATGCTCGAAGGAGTAAGATAGGCATACTGGAGCGCTTTAAGTGAAGGACAATCAATTTAGGAGAATTTTAACTTATTTGATAAATGTACAGATTCTTGTAAAGTTCATCCTCAGCTCCTCAGGGCTCTTGGCTCTGCCACCCAATCTTTTTCCTTTTCTGTCGGCTACACCTGTTGTTCCGCGGTAGTTTGTCGCTCCCACCCATCACCCTCCCCTCTGCCCGGATTCAGGCCCTTTTTCAGAAAAAGAGGGGGGGGATCACAAAATATTGTTACACTTTATGTTGTCGTGAAATGGAATTAATTAAAAAGAAAAGCGAAGCATTTCCTGTGGCCGGAGTATGTAACTTTGGACGGTTTTCCCCAGAGCAGGTGTCTCCGAACTCTTTTCTGCCTCGCTCTCTGGCTGCCTCTGCAGACTGGCCGAGTCCGACCTCGACGTACACCCCTCTAATCCGGAGGCGGCGGAGACAGAGGCGGCTTTGTTCGCGACCAGAGCTGCGCTCTCTCCCGGGTACCGTCCGCCTCTTGAAACGCCAGTGCGAGCAAGGGAAGAATGCGGGGCGGAAGGGGTGAGGACCTGGTCTTATCTAGTTCGCGAAATCGAGCGCAGCGACAGCCGCCAGCTGAGACCGCTGGTTATTTCCGATCNTCTCTCCCGGGTACCGTCCGCCTCTTGAAACGCCAGTGCGAGCAAGGGAAGAATGCGGGGCGGAAGGGGTGAGGACCTGGTCTTATCTAGTTCGCGAAATCGAGCGCAGCGACAGCCGCCAGCTGAGACCGCTGGTTATTTCCGATCTCAGGGCAACCGCCTCGAATTCCGTTCCCAGGCCGCAGGGTCCTTTAGGAGCCGCGAGCTTCTGGGCAGAACATCCCTGGGCACCTTGGGCCCGAGCGGGGTCGGCTCCGGCTGCCTCCGGGATGCGGGCTGGGGAGGAAAGAAGGGAGTGAACTTGGAGTTTAGCAGGGGGTGGGGAGTGGGGCAGAGGCCGATCGCGACGTCCAACTGGGAGCGGCCAGGCCGCGAGAGGGCGACCCTGGGGAGGCGAGCTAGCCCTGGAGACCGCGGCTCGCGACTCTGGTATAGGGAGGCCTTCCCAGGCCTGGAGGCACTGTGGCTCCCGGGGCGGTTCGGGTGTGGACACGTTCATGGTATGTCCAGTGCCGGGGAGCAGAGGCCACCCGACTGTGGCGGCGGCGGCGACCGAGAGGACTGTCTTCTCGCGGCCAGATCCTTTTCTGTGCACAGTGCCAACGCCTTGCGGGCGCATGGTTTCTTTGGGTCCCTCACCCTGATCCTGGCCGCTCCGGTTGGAAGCGCTGACAGCAGCGCTGACGGTTCCTAGGCTCCCGCCGGGCCCCGGCCTCCACGCTCCGCGTGGGCCGCCTGCCGGGCCCCGCGCTCCCGGAGCCGCTCGGGAGCGCGGGTCCCGAGGGTGGAGGCAGGTGCTCGCTCGGGCGCCTCTCGCCTGCGCGGCTGGGCTGCCTGCCTCAGGCTTGGGGTCTGCACGCCCGGCTCCCGGCAGGGCGTGTTTTGAAGCTGGGGAGCCAAGAAGGGGGAGATGAGGCGCCCGGAGACGGCGAAGACCTCGGCGAGCACACCGCGGGCGCGGCCGCTGGGGAGCGCCTGCACGCGCTCCCATGCCCTCTCCCAGAGCTTCACAGTTGCTCAAGCCCAGTCCACACGATTGATTATACTGTGGCTGAAACGTCGAGTATCGTTTTCTATTGACGGGAAACTGCCTCCAAATAAACTGGCATGCGTATTTATGGCAAGATTTAGCCTGGACCTCAGTGGAAGACAGATCTGCTTTTATTTCCCTCTGGTTTGGGATAAAAACGAGGGCATGTGTCACAAGTGAAAAATAAACAGAAATTCGGGGGCCAAACACGTTGCTCCATGTGTTGCCTGCAAACACAGTGATGCCTTTTCTTGTTGGCGATACTAACCGCGGGACAGGCCAATAACAGCTCATTAAAAATAATGTTGCGATAGCAAACACGTTCTTAGATTTTACAGCCAGAACACGATGTTATCAACCGCCAAAGTACTTCTTTATTTGTGTTTGGATTCTAGAAAACGGTTCTTGACTGACCCGGTCTTTACCAAGTCGAGAAATAACTGGTTCTCCACAGGCACAGTTGATTCTGTGTCTCGGCCTCCCTTTCCCTCCCTTGGAGGACCCCCGTTTCCCCAGGCCAGGGAGTCCCTCCCAGGAGCCAAGGTACAAGCCCTGGGGAAAGAACGTGCCTGGGCTGTGGCCTGGGACTGGTTGAGATGTGAGCCTAGAAGCCTGCCCAGGCAGCAGACCTCCAACTCGCTCCTGCTGGGTGGGGGTCACAGTATTTCTCAGGATGCAAGAGACAGCGTGGAAGCTGCTCCCTGAGCATGAAGCATTCTAGGCTCTACTGCAAGCCTGTTAGAGGCCAAGACAGCACTTGGTGAGATGAACTGGCCTGGGGTCATCGGGCCCTTGCTCCCCACTCCCACACAGAATGCTTCTGTAGGTGCTGCTTCTGCGGAAATTGCCACGAGCTGCCGGAACCCCTCAGCAGAAGGGGTTATGTGGGGTGAGTGAGGGTACCTTCACTCAGCTCCTCCAAGACATCTGTCCTGGGAAGCCAGAGCTGCTGGTATCCTCTAACCTAGGGCACTGAGCCAACATCCCTGACTTTATCCCTTCGGATGGTGGAATCCAGCCTTCTCTCTGAGCCTAACTTCAGATCCTTTCTCCCATGGGAAGCCCCAACTAAGTCAGTGCAATAGCATCGGCTTCCTGGCTTAATAGTTTCTGCACCATCCAAACAGACACAGACGCAAACATACAGGATAGGTTCACACTCAGGTGATTTAAAACACTCACCCCGCCACACACACACACACACACACACACACACACACACACACACACACACACTTTAGAGCTCCTGACAGACCGCGTATGCAGGGGTTCCCAGGACGCAACCTGTATATGCGTTTAGCATCACATCTGCTTTGTGATCACACAGCATCACAACACCAAACACAGTCAGGTACATGTTTTCCTGGGTGCCTGGGCAGCTGGTTTTCTCTGATGGCCCCAGGCTAAAGCAAGCTAGGAAGGACCTTGGGGAGAGGATTGGGTAGGGAGCAAGGTGGCCCTGCAACCTCTGCTGCACGAAGCTTGAAATCTTCCAAGCAGAGATGCCTCCTGTTCCTCCTCACCAGTCACCTGGGACAAACTGTGGACGCCACCAACATCCCACTGCAGACCCCCGTATGCTTATAGGCCAGGACATCACTCGCAGCCAGGGTCCCACTGTGCTGGGTTCTGAGGACCAGCGAGCATCTCCGAGCCCTGGGAGACCGGTGAGCAAGCTCTCGAGCTGTTTCTGTTGGCAACACAGATGTATTTCTTCTATTTGGTAGTAAATAGAACAGGTGTGTGTACATCAAATAAGAGCAAGACAGATATAAACTGCCCCCTCGCCACTGGACGCTTATTCTGAACCAGGACGTCCTTTGGCAGGCCCTGGCACGCCAGAATCCCAGAGCGTGCGCTGGAGGGTAGAGCCGGTAGAAAGAGGAGGCACGCAGGTCGGTGGGATTTGCTTTCTCTTCTGCAAGCGCACGCTGGGGCAGCCTGGGCCCGGGCGATGGGAGTGGGGGTCAGAGCAGCGGTGGTCCAGAGGACTGCGCAACTTTCAACCCTCGGAGGCTCTGGAGAGAGCTGGCGTCGTTGGGCTGCCTGGGCCTGNCTTTTTGTCTTTGTACTCTCCTCTCCTTTTTCATCCAACCAATTCTCAGAAATGACTCCTTCAACCTAAGATGCAAGTGATTGATCATGCTTACTATGTTACCTTCCCAAGACTGTTTACTTTTTAACAGGTTCAAAGACTTGAACTGAAGGGACTGCTGGGAGTGTTTGGGCAGGCAGGTAATGAGAAGACAAAGAACAAGAGGAGAAGAGGCATAGAAATTTTCTTGAAACCCTTAACATCATGCTTAATCTTCCTAAACAGAAGATGAACCCAACAAGATATTTCATTCACTACTCAAAATCATGAAACTGGTGCTGTGACCTTATGTGGCTCAGGCAGTCTGTGGTGACATCCTCTCAGGTAAGATTACTCACATGGCCAGGCAAATCCCCATAACGTGAATTCCTTGAAGGCAGGAAATGGTCCGATTCTTTCCTGGTTTGTTGTCAAGGGGGCCTGCGTGACATGTTAAAATAGTTCCTCATACAATGTCTTCTGGATGAATGAGGGAATGAGGTCAGAAACGCAGTTAAAAGAAAGTGGTACAGTTAAAAGGAAATGATAAAGTTTAAAATAAAAGGATAAGGAAATACCAGAAAGTGGATTCGGCAGTGTCAATGACAGCTGAATCAGAATTTGGTTAAAGGCATTAATAAGCATAAAAATGGGCAGTCTGTAATAGTAAAAGACAAAATTTAAGAAGAATCAATGTTAATCATAGTCCATAGGTACCAAACGATGTAGCTGCTAAATATATGAGACAAATATTTCAGAAATACAAAAAAAAGTTTAATAAAACTATATAATTATAGTTGAATTTTAATAAATCTTTTTCAGAATTAAGATTTACAGACTAAAAATAAATAAGTGCATAGAAGAGTTGAATGATGCAGTTAATAAATCAGTTTAATATACATTTCCTTCAGATAAAAAATCTGCATTTTGTATCTTCAAAATCAATCATATACTTGGCTACAAAGAAAAATGCATAACATTTAAAAATAAAGATTGTATCAGCCATATTCTTTGCTCATAATCCTATAAAAGTAGATATGGAAAGCTGAAAAACATCAAAAAGTTTAAAGTGCTGGAAATCAGGAAACACATTCTTCAAAAATTCTTGCCTCAAAGAGAAATAAAAAGTAAAATAATAAACTTTTAAAACTGATGAAAACAGAACACTTTATTACAAAACCTACAGTACACAGCTAAAGCTGTAACTGAGGGAAATTAATAGACTTAAATGTCTTTGTTGTTAAACGGCAAAGATCTAAAATAAGGGAATTTTATATGAATTTTAAAAACATTAGGAGAAGAGAACATTTAAATAAACCACAAGGAAACAGGAAAAAGAAATAAATAAAAAAAAATTGAAATGAGTAGAAAAAGACAAATTCTAAACTGCTTCTTTGAAAAAAATCAATAAAATGAATGAACCCCTCACAAGCCTAAGGGAAAGAGAAAATTACATAAGATTAGAAATGAAAAAGAAGACAAAGCCACAGATAACCGGAGAGATACAAATTACCATGAGAACATTATGAATAATATTCTGGCAATAAAATTTTAAAACTAAGGAAAATGGATTATTTCCTAGCAAGCTCCCAATTTGAAGTAGAGATTTTGATTATGTCAGTTATCATAGAAGAGACTGCAGAGATAACTAAAACCGACCATTTAAAAATGCGGCAGAACAATACTGTTCACAGTGATGGTAGAGCTTGTCAGCGTTGTATGTAGGACAGAAGATGAAAATGGGTGGGAGAGATGGCTGGGTCAGAGGGAGGAGGCAGCAGAGAGTGGGAGAAAGGAGTTTGTTAGGGAAAAACGAGTTTAAAGACAGCACTTCTGCTAAAGCCCACCCTCCCCAACTCCACACATACATTCTTACTTTCTTGCATTTCAGAGAGTAGTAGTTTGTTTCTATTCAACCATAAATATTTATATTCCACTATCATTTGTACTTCCCCGGTGGCTCAGATGGTAAAGCATCTGTCTACAATGTGGAAGATCCAGGTTCGATCCCTGGGTTGGGAAGATCCCCTGGAGAAGGAAATGGCAATCCACTCCAGGACTATTGCTTGGAAAATCCCATGGACAGAGGAGCCTGGTAGGCTACAATCAGTCCATGGGGCCGCAAATCGGACACGACTGAGTGACTTCACTATTCACTATATCATTTGTACATCCAAGAGCTGCTGCCGGTAGTTTGAGATAATAGTAGGAAAACAGCTATGACATGTTCCCAGAAGCCCTTCTTCCCTCCTGGAGGCCTCCTGGAATGCTCCATGCTGGTGGGGAGAATCTGCAAGGTTAGGGCTCTCGACATGTTCATTCAGGGGCAGGAGAGGGGGAAGCTCTGGTTAAAGTGGGACAAGATAACACCAGAGAGTTAGCTTTCAGGTGCTGGGGGCTATTTGGACTACTTAAGAGGACCACTGGACATCTGTCCATAGCCTGCCTGTGCTGGGCAGAGTTTTCTTAGAGGGTTTTCACTTCTGCCCACCCTCAGCCATACCCAAGAGAGATGCTGCTTCTGTCCACCAGCCTGGCTTAATGACTATACTTGTTCTGCTTTCAAGAGGAGATTGTTTGACCGCATTTGGAAAATATCGTCAACTTTCAGCATCCTAGCCTCAAAGGATTAAAAAAAATTTTTTTTTATCGTTCCTGTACTTCACTTGGCAGGGTAATTCACTGATTAATAATAAACTTTGTCCGTTTTTTCTTACATCATACTAGCAGATAATGTGTAAAAACACGTGTAAAAACATTTACTCGTGCATAAATACCTGGCCATCTTGATCACACTGCATTATAGAGTTTCTGGGGCCATGTGGCTTTTCCAGATTTGCTGGACATACTTTTTCCTTTTTCAGAATAACTTAGCTTTTATCCATTTTTCTCCGAATAAGTTTGGCAGCTTGCAACACAGTTAACTTTTAATTCTTGTGGGGGAATTAAAGCAGGAACTTGAGAGGGGAAAAACAACCTGGATAACTGTGACCCATGTGTTACCTTGTAAATGACAAAACCAAGAAATGGTGTAGGAGAGAAGGAAGGGGAAAGAGAATCTTGTCGGGGAAAAACAACCTGGATAACTGTGACCCATGTGTTACCTTGTAAATGACAAAACCAAGAAATGGTGTAGGAGAGAAGGAAGGGGAAAGAGAATCTTGTCCAACTGAACTGAAAACATTTTTCATATCCAGATCGTCTTCCTCTCCTGAGAATCCAATAAGGACTGTTCCCATCAGATCCAGTGCTTTGGGTGGAGATTCTCAGGGCTTAATGGAGAGAACAGGGGATATTCTAGGACACTTTGCCCATAAAGAACAAATAGGGTTTCTGGTTCTATCTCCTGCTAGGAGGCTGACGGGAGTCCCCTCTGGAAGCCTGTCTGAAAACAAAAAGTCCTCTTCCTCCAAATGGAGGTCAGGGGTCCAGTATGGTGGCCTGCGTGCTCCCTCCAGCCCTGAGATTCCAGCGCCTCCCTGGTCCTCTTGCCTAGAAACCCTGGGGCTCCAGTTTTCTTCTTCCTTCCGTGGTGGTGAACCTACTGGCAGAAGCAAAACAGCGAGGAGCCAAGAGAGGGTGAGCCTGCGGGGTGGTTCCTAGACACGTGTGTGGACGGAGGGGCCGGTGTAAAACTGCGCCCCCTAGTGCTCATCACTGGGCTTGTCGGTCTCTGAAAGAGCCTCAGGGCAGATCTTCCTGCTTCCTGCCACCCTGATCTCCCTTTCTCGGGTGCCCTCGATTTCCTAAGACTCTCCACACTACTGCCCAGCATGTAAATGCTTTGTGGCTTTGTCTGATGTAAAGAACCTGGTGGTGTCCTTTGAGTCTGCCCACTTCCCACCAGCTCCTGAGTCACATATGGGTCTCCAGACCCTGAGCGTTGTTGTCTGGGTGGGCTATAGCAGGGCCCAGCCAGCTACAGCTTGTGGACCAAATCTAGCTGCTCGCTTAATAAAGTCTTTTTGAAACACAGCCACCCTCTTTCATTAACATATTGTCTAAGGCTACTTTGCTCTATGATGACAGAGTTGAGTATTTGTAAGAGATTGTGCAGCCTCCAGAGCTGAAATTTGACACTTTTCAGGACAAGGTTGACAACCCCTGGTCTGTATCTAAATAATTGAAAGTAAGTTAATGCCTATATTTGGGAAGACAAATTATAAAATTCATTGATAATTGTTTGTTCTACTCAAGGTTAACCATTTGTTTTAAGTATCATAAATCTCATAAAACTTCCAACACCCACAGGCAAACTGGGAAATGAAATGGATCTCCCTAGCCTCTCACATACTGAGCTCAGGTGATTTCCTCAACTGAATTCCCTGCTCAAAGTCGTTGGCTTGACCTGCAGTGAGACATGCCAGTCTTTCATCATGAGTCATGTAGGAGCCTAACTTACTGATTACTTCTTGCTACAGGGTATCCTCTTGCCCTTTACTCTGACTCCTGAATGTCTGAGTCCCTATTTAGACACTTTCGGTGCCCTAACTGTCCCCATTTTGACTTTCAAACTGTGTTCCTCTATCTGAAATTTCTCTCTTTTATGTAAAGCTGTATGTGCCCACCAGTCATTAGCTCTGTGCACTCTGGCATCCGCCTTCCCTGAATTTTCACCCATTCAGGAACCACTCAGCACGTTTAATTTCATAGCTTCAATCATTTAGTTAAACCTGCTAAGAAGATCATCTCTGAATCACCTTTACAAAAGACTAAATACAAAGAATGGCTTTGTTTTGAGTCACTGACATTGAAAATACTTGCCTTCCTACTAATACCAGGAAGTCATCACCAACTTCTAACAGTGCACAGTGGAGAGTTAAGGCGATTTGGGCAGAGAGAGAAAATCAATGTCAGGGAGAGGAAAGTATAGGTGTGTGTTGTTCCACACAGGTGTGAGGAGAGGCAAAGAAAGTGAGTGCTGCAGCTGATTGACCCAGAGCTGAGGTCACAGGGAGCAGACCCCGGTCGAGGCAGAGCATTTCTGCCTGTAACTTGGCTAGTCACCACTGGAGGGCTTCTCCTCTTCCTGGCTTTTCATTGTCAGGTAGTAGACGCGGTTGGCCTCGGGGTAGGTGACTCTGCTGAGTGGGAGCTTGTAGATGGTGGGGCTGTTGGTCGTCAGGAGCAGGAAGGTGAGGGCGGAGAGGCAGAAGGGCCAGGTGCCTGGTGGCACACCAACCTGAAAGCAAAAACACTGGGATCTGAAAATGTTCCTGGGTTCCTGGGACCTTGAAGGAGAAGGATGCGGTAGGTGCTGAGAATGGTGGCCCTCTCCTAGTGACAGCCTTGGCTTCTGGATTTTTCGTGTCAGAACGGTTGGTTTGAATTTGAGGTGTTGGTCCCTTTGGGGACAATCAGACTCTTCTAATGATGGAGCTGAAAATCCCCTAGAGACAATCTCTCTTTTCCGGCTAAACACGAGTACCTCCATCTGTCCACCCATATTCTCCACTGCTGGTTATAACACTTTCTCTTTCACACACACATCCACATGAACACACCCCCCAGAGGCACATAAAATACGCCATGGCCTGTCCTTCTCTGGGAAAACCCTGAATAAACCTTGACCAGGCTGATGTATGGAGTGCTAGTGACAGAACCCACTCACAAGACTCCAAATGTCCTGAAGCCCTGGTTGGGTTGGGGCACTTGAGGGTAGTGTCAGGAGACCCCAGACTTACCACTGACATTATATTGGTGAGGGCTGCTCCCATGTATGCACAGAACAGGGCTGTGGAGACACAATGACCATCAGGAGTCAGCTTCCCAGGGCCCATCCCCAGCCTTCCCTAAGAGCGGGCTCCACCCTGGCCCCAGTGTTGGCCCCACACCCTGACATCTAGCGTGTTTGCTTGTGACCCATCTCTCACTGGGCTGTGTGCTCTCTGAGGGTAGAGATGAAAGCTTGCATATCCCTTTATCCCCTCCCCACTTCCACGGTGGCCCTGCATAGAGTCAGGGGTCAAAAGGCATCTTTTACTCCTCCACACTGCCCTTGGTGATACTCTAGGACAGACTGGATGGCTGGGTGATTGTCTGGAGGGATGAGTTGTCAGACTATATGAACTCTGAATAAAGTCCCTCTTGTCCAAGATTCTGAGCTGCTGTGATGCTGTTGGACCCTCACCAAGTCCCATCACAGCTGGACCATGTTGGGTCCCTGAGCCAGGCACCTGGCTTCACCCACAGATGAGGACCCCCAGGACAGTGAGAGGACCTCATCCACAGCCCTGGTGCCTCTGGACAAGCTCCTTCTACCTCTGTTATCTCTGTTTTTCTGTCCAGAACACCTTTTCCCTGTCTTTGCTTACCCAAATCCCACCCTGAAAGGGTTGAGATAAGCCCCAGCCTCCTCCCAAAGTCTTCCCAGGTAGTTCCGGCCACAGGAATCGGCCATCTCTCTGAGGATCATAGACAGTCACAGTCTCAACCTCAAAATACCTTGGTAGTTTTGACTTGGTGAATATTTGCTGAGCCCACTGGCTCCAAGTCCAGCCTCCAGCTGGATGCTGAGGAGGGTATGAGACACAGAAGGCATTTACAGTTCCCAGACTTAACTGGGGGAAAACAAGCAAAAAAAGCCCTTCTGGATGATATGCCCTTCACTTGTCTCTAGTTTTGTGTATTAGTGATTAGTGTCCTGTTGGTTCCAGAGGATATAGGCAACTCCAGGACAGGGAGGCTGATGGGACTGGAGTTTGAATCTTACTTCTGCCATCAATAGTTGTGTTTGGACAAGTTTATCAACCCCTCTGAGTCTCATTTCCTCACCTGTAAAATGGGGCTAAAATCCATGCCTGGCAGTGGCCTTGGCAGGATGAAATGAGTGCTGTTTGCACAGCATGGAGCGTGGCGCTGGGGTATAGTATCATGCCTGTGATCATTTCTCTTCACGCAGCGCATTCTTTGTTTACTCGATGCAAATCAGGCTCCTTTAGTTATGTGACTATTTTCTGGGACCTCAGTCCTCCCAGGCACGTTGTCTCACTGGCTCTTTCCAATGGTCTTTTTAGATATCACAGACAGTTGCCCTGAATATTGGGCAATTACATCTCCTCTGCTAGACCGTGGCTTCGTGAGGATGAGGTCTGTGTCTTCCAGGTCTAGCCGAGGGCCTAGCACTAGTGGGGCCCTGTCGATAGCAGTTGAGTGAGAACAGTTGTTGAGGCCAGGAACGCTGCCACTAGCACACGAGGAAATGCGTGTTCATGAACTTTAGTGGTTCATGAGGAATAGTGGTGGTGACGCCATCTGATGGGGGAAGAACCTCAGATCCCCCAGCTCTTATGGTACCCCCATTAAATCCCTTAGTGATAAGATCCCAGCCGCAGTCCTTCCATCACTACTGCTCAGTACTGATGAGGGTCCACCATGGGTCCACATGGGTATCACACAGCCAGGGCAGTGGGGAAGGGCAAGGAGCAGCAGACTGGCTTGGCTGCCAGCTTCCCCGGTACCTACCACAGACGAGGGCCAGCAGGTGGGTCTGCCAGGTGAGGGCGTAGAACATGCCCCCGATGGCGATGCAGGAGAGGACAGAGTTGTAGCTCCAGAGGCCCAGGTAGATGGTCTTGAAGGGCGTGGCCACCGTCAGGGCTGGTGGACAAGGTATTGCATTTCTGGCTGATTCAAGGTCACAGCACAAAGGCCACCACACGGCTGATGCCAGTGCCCAGGTGCCCTTCCTCCCATCGCTGACCCCCCTTTCCCCCCCAATACCTGCTCATCAGAGGAGCCTCTACAAAGGGTGTCTGGTCTTAGGAAAGAGAAAGTGGGGAGAGAGCAGTGGCTTCCACTGTTTTTCAAAGATTTCACTCAGGGGTATGACTGCTTCTAGGGTGAGGGTGGGCCAAGGAGGTGGGGCTGCAGGCCCTCCCCACGCCTTTGGCCAGAGCAGCTGCATTTTTAGCAAGAAAGATTTCAACTGCTTGAGAAAAATTATGTCTAGACACATATCGATACATGCAGACAGAGAAATGAGACGGCAGAAGGGGTTGGATGTGAACAGCAGGTGAATCTGGATGAAGAATTTGTGGGTGTCTCTCAGACACAATTTCTAATTTTGTAAGTTTTCATAAATTTGAAATTATTTCCAAATAACATTTTTTTTTAAAAGTCATGCTTCCAAGAAATTTTTGAAAAATATTGGGATAAGCCAACAAGCTTCTATTCCCAAAGCACTCAAGGTCCATTTCTGACTCTACTCTCTTCTTTTACATATATGAATGTGTGTATAAAGAGCCAGACACGACTGAGCGACTTCACTTTGACTTTTTACTTTCATGCATTGGAGAAGGAAATGGCAACCTACTCCAGTATTCTTGCCTAGAGAATCCCAGGGATGGGGGAGCCTGGTGGGCTGCCGTCTATGGAGTCGCACAGAATCGGACACGACTGAAGCGACTTAGCAGCAGCAGCAGCGGCAGCAGCAGCAGCATAGACACATACGTAGAAATTAAATCACATTTGTCAAGTGGCAATCCTAATGCGTGGGAAAATTTTTCCTGTTAGCTTAGTAAAAATTTCAAAGTACTAGGTCGTTTATGGAGAAGGAAATGGCAACCCACTCCAGTGTTCTTGCCTGGAGAATCCCAGGGACGGCGGAGCCTGTGGGCTGCCGTCTATGGGGTCGCACAGAGTCGGGCACGACTGAAGCGACTTAACAGCAGGTCATTTATACCCCCACAGGGTCAGTTAGTGCTCCCACCCACACCAGATTCTCCTCTGCCTCCCACCCCTCAGCTCCCAGGGGCTACAGGCCGATAGGTCTCAGCCCTTTTGCATCTCCCCATATGCCCTGCAGACTCAACAAAGGGAAAAAAAAACGTCTCAAGCCCTGACAGTGTATAAAAACTTTAGTGAAGATAGTAAGCTTAGAGTCTTTACTGTGTATTGGGAGAAATGACCTCAGGAAAATGACCCCTGCAGAGAAGGGGTGCCCTGGCCTACCTGCCAGCAGCCCCACGATTGAGCCAATGGCTGCGTGCAAGCAAATGAGTGGCGAGCAGATGAACAGGGCCAGCAGGAACATGCCACCTGTCCAGGGGTTGTCGCAGCCGTACACCTGCCCGACCCCGACAGGGATGGCTTGTAGCAGCTGCAAAGTCAACAAAATCCGGATCAGTGGAGTGTGGTCTGATAATGCAAAGACCAAGCCTCGGGGTGAGGGCTGAGCATTTCCCCAGTGGGCCATGGCGTGGAACGGGAGGATTGCTGTGCCTGCCAGCGTGCGGGAGAATGTGGAAGGGAAGGCACAAGCTGGAACAAATCACTCCTCACTCCACCACCTGGCAGGTATCTGAGCATCCCTCATGCAAAACGAGCAGGTCCCCAGCACAGAGGCTAAAGCCAGGTGGTTCTGAGGGACACGTGGCTTTTGCTTTGGGGGTCTAGAGGGTGCCTCCTTGGACTGCCATTCAGGGCACCAGGGGGCCTCCTCTAGACCTTCTGAAATCCTAGAAATATTCCAGGAATTCTGGAAATATTCTAGGTCATTAAAAAAAATTATAAATTTTTTAAATGGAAGGGTAACTGCTTTACAGAAAATTGTGTTGGTTTCTGTCTAGGCCATTTTGATGAATGATTTGACCAAAGATCACCCAGCTCATGGTGGCCAACCCCAGGCTAAAGCCTCTGAGCCTGACCCCTAGTCTCTTGGTTGCTCACATTTGGTGCTACCCCAGGGAAGCGGGAGCCTGGGAAAGAAGAGGAGCTCTTCCCCTGCTCTCCAGGAGCACTTGGCAGACAGGTAGCATGAGGAATATCTGGAGAACAGTACAAAGCACTGGATCTCTGGGCTTGAGAGTCACTGGGAGATGTTGGAACTGGAGATGATTGATTTGGCGGTGATGTCAAGATAGCTTTTAAAAAAAAAAAAAAAACCCAAATCACCCACATTTTGGCAAAAGGTTCTTTGAGGGCACAAAGGAAAAGAGGGAGATTGACAGGGCAGGGAGGCACTGGCCCAGAGTCATGAGCCCCAGCTTCTAGGGGTTTCTGCAGAAGTTTGTGTGTGACTATTTCTGTAACAAGAGGAGGCTGCCCAACAGACAATCTTCCAGCTTCAAAATTCTGCCAACTCCTTCCTCCATTACTAGCTCATGTGACCTCTTTGAGGACAGGACTCCTTTAGCTGGGGCCATAATAGGTGCTTAATAAATATGTGTGGATTAGTTCCACGGTTTCCAAATTTTGTGAACACTGAAATCACTTAAAGATCTTAAAAAAAAAAAAAAATTAATGCCTAGCACCTCGCCAGACATTCTAAGTGGTATGAGGGGTCATGGCCAGAGCACCAGGTACTGTTAATGTACAACAGAGTTTGGGGACCAATGGATTAGTCATCATTTACTATAGATGTAGGGAGTTCATTGCATTTCTCTCTTTGATGAAATTTTGTTCTCTTTAACAACTTGATTTAATTCTAGAGTCAGTCTGATTTCTTTAGAGAATTTGAGGTGTCGCAGACAGTTTTTAAACTATGTCCATTCTTGCCTCTGAATGGGTGGCCTTTTAAACACCAGCCATTGTTTGGTCCAGAGCCTATAGACTTGTGCAAGGAATCACAGGGAGCAGGCCCTGTCTTATTTAAAGGAACCCTGAAAATCCTTTGTTCCAATCCAGGGACCTCTGCTGCATCTGGGAAGCCAGGTTTAAAGTCCAAGCAGGCAAGAATGAGAAAAATGAGGGGGCACACTGCCTTGGAGTAAAGTCTGAGTTTAGAATGAAACTGCTGGGATCCAAACTTCAGCCTGCTGAACCGGGGCCCCGACCCCTCCATGCTGCTCTCTAAGGTACAGCCAACACCCTGGTGCAAAGGGCAGTCAGGTGTGTGGTGGAAATTTCCTAAGGACCGGCCTTCTCTGTACTCTGGATAATCCTTGTGTAACAACAACAAGCCGGCTAAACAAAACAGAAATCACTCCCCTCATTGTTTTAAAGAGAAAGAGAGAAATGGCACTGATTGGTCAAAACTCAGATCTGGATGGTGCAGAAGGAAAAGAGTCAGTGGTCAGAGAGGTGGTGCAGGGGAGCTCAGAGGGTGAGCTTGGGCCTCAGGGAACCTGGATTTGGCTCCTAGTACTTTTTACTGTTTGAAGACGAACAAGAAGCATCTTTTCTATGTGGCTGTCTCTTCTCTGGTCTCTCAGCACGGGGATGGTACAGCCTCACCATGCAGGGCGGGTCGGGGGCTCAGTGGGCCTTTTTCTCCTGCAGCGCCGCATGCCCTGTGGCTGTCCCTCAGACCAGCTTCCCCCGCAGGGCTCGGGGACAGCAGATTGTGCCCTGAGGCAGTGTGTCCAGTCAGCAGATGGCTGATCATTCAGTTCGTTTCGTTCCTGCTCTGACCCCAGTAGTTTTCCATTTGAGAAAGCGGGCTTTCACTTAAACACAGGGCCCTGTCTTTTCCATTGCCTTTGATTTAGGCCCTAACCCTGCCTCTGATCCCACTCCAGCCCCAGCCCCAGCCCCAGATAAAATTTCTAACAAGACAAAAACTTTAAAAAAGAGTTTGGCATTTTGGCAGCAGCGCCTGCCATGAGGGACAGGGGAGGCCTTCCTTTCCTGACAGTTTCAGGCTCAGGGTGTGGCTGAGCCTGCAAGGCCTGCGCTGTGCATGCCACCTGGTGTCCACCCAGCAACAGGGCCACACCGAGTCCCACACTAAGCACATCGAGACCAGGGCCAGGCTGGGTGGGGAGGGCTCAGAAATCAGATTTTGTGAACAATATTTGAAGCACCAGCTACAGCTTGATCTTGGGCAACTAACCCTGCCTGTGCCTTAGTTTTCCCATCTGTAAAAGAGGATGATGGTAGTTAGCATTGGGTTATGGTGAGGTTTAAATGAGTTAGTAAGCTGAGGGCTTCGAACAGTGTCTGGTACATAATAAATTTGCTTCAGGAAGAATTGATGCTTTTGAACTGTGGTGTTGGAGAAGACTCTTGAGAGTCCCTTGGACTGCAAGGAAATCCAACCAGTCCATTCTGAAGGAGATCAACCCGGGGATTTCTTTGGAAGGAATGATGCTGAAG
>SJYV01001329.1:508257-539477 GCA_006410875.1 Neotragus pygmaeus | reverse complement strand
AAAAAAAAAAAAAATTAATGCCTAGCACCTCGCCAGACATTCTAAGTGGTATGAGGGGTCATGGCCAGAGCACCAGGTACTGTTAATGTACAACAGAGTTTGGGGACCAATGGATTAGTCATCATTTACTATAGATGTAGGGAGTTCATTGCATTTCTCTCTTTGATGAAATTTTGTTCTCTTTAACAACTTGATTTAATTCTAGAGTCAGTCTGATTTCTTTAGAGAATTTGAGGTGTCGCAGACAGTTTTTAAACTATGTCCATTCTTGCCTCTGAATGGGTGGCCTTTTAAACACCAGCCATTGTTTGGTCCAGAGCCTATAGACTTGTGCAAGGAATCACAGGGAGCAGGCCCTGTCTTATTTAAAGGAACCCTGAAAATCCTTTGTTCCAATCCAGGGACCTCTGCTGCATCTGGGAAGCCAGGTTTAAAGTCCAAGCAGGCAAGAATGAGAAAAATGAGGGGGCACACTGCCTTGGAGTAAAGTCTGAGTTTAGAATGAAACTGCTGGGATCCAAACTTCAGCCTGCTGAACCGGGGCCCCGACCCCTCCATGCTGCTTTCTAAGGTACAGCCAACACCCTGGTGCAAAGGGCAGTCAGGTGTGCGGTGGAAATTTCCTAAGGACCGGCCTTCTCTGTACTCTGGATAATCCTTGTGTAACAACAACAAGCCGGCTAAACAAAACAGAAATCACTCCCCTCATTGTTTTAAAGAGAAAGAGAGAAATGGCACTGATTGGTCAAAACTCAGATCTGGATGGTGCAGAAGGAAAAGAGTCAGTGGTCAGAGAGGTGGTGCAGGGGAGCTCAGAGGGTGAGCTTGGGCCTCAGGGAACCTGGATTTGGCTCCTAGTACTTTTTACTGTTTGAAGACGAACAAGAAGCATCTTTTCTATGTGGCTGTCTCTTCTCTGGTCTCTCAGCACGGGGATGGTACAGCCTCACCATGCAGGGCGGGTCGGGGACTCAGTGGGCCTTTTTCTCCTGCAGCGCCGCATGCCCTGTGGCTGTCCCTCAGACCAGCTTCCCCCGCAGGGCTCGGGGACAGCAGATTGTGCCCTGAGGCAGTGTGTCCAGTCAGCAGATGGCTGATCATTCAGTTCGTTTCGTTCCTGCTCTGACCCCAGTAGTTTTCCATTTGAGAAAGCGGGCTTTCACTTAAACACAGGGCCCTGTCTTTTCCATTGCCTTTGATTTAGGCCCTAACCCTGCCTCTGATCCCACTCCAGCCCCAGCCCCAGCCCCAGATAAAATTTCTAACAAGACAAAAACTTTAAAAAAGAGTTTGGCATTTTGGCAGCAGCGTCTGCCATGAGGGACAGGGGAGGCCTTCCTTTCCTGACAGTTTCAGGCTCAGGGTGTGGCTGAGCCTGCAAGGCCTGCGCTGTGCATGCCACCTGGTGTCCACCCAGCAACAGGGCCACACCGAGTCCCACACTAAGCACATCGAGACCAGGGCCAGGCTGGGTGGGGAGGGCTCAGAAATCAGATTTTGTGAACAATATTTGAAGCACCAGCTACAGCTTGATCTTGGGCAACTAACCCTGCCTGTGCCTTAGTTTTCCCATCTGTAAAAGAGGATGATGGTAGTTAGCATTGGGTTATGGTGAGGTTTAAATGAGTTAGTAAGCTGAGGGCTTCGAACAGTGTCTGGTACATAATAAATTTGCTTCAGGAAGAATTGATGCTTTTGAACTGTGGTGTTGGAGAAGACTCTTGAGAGTCCCTTGGACTGCAAGGAAATCCAACCAGTCCATTCTGAAGGAGATCAACCCGGGGATTTCTTTGGAAGGAATGATGCTGAAGCTGAAGCTCCAGTACTTTGGCCACCTCATGCAAAGAGTTGACTCATTGGAAAAGACTTTGATGCTGGGAGGGATTGGGGGCAGGAGAAGGGGACGACAGAGGATGAGATGGCTGGATGGCATCACTGACTCGATGGATGTGAGTCTGAGTGAACTCCGAGAGATGGTAATGAACAGGGAGGCCTGGCGTGCTGCGATTCATGGGGTCACAAAGAGTCAGACATGACTGAGCGACTGAACTGAACTGAACTGAACTGAACTGAAGCTGTTAGCTATCCCTATATTCATTAACAGAGCTTCCCTGATGGCTCAGATGGTAAAGAATCTGCCTGCCATGTGGTAAACCTGGGTTTGATCCCTGGGTTGGGAAGATCCCCCAGAAGGAGGGCATAGCAACCCACTTCAGTATTCTTACCTGGAGAATCCCCATGGACAACGGAGCCTGGTGGGATACAGTCCATGGGGCTGTCCATTAATATGCACTAAGAAGGTCAAAATTTTACAATTCTATATATTTAATCTTGTGTGAGATTTTTATTATATCCCTTTATCTCTGATTTCTAGAGATCAGTAGAATAAATGCATTTGTATATGTGTGGATATCAGGACATAAGGCAAGGCTTCTCAGCTTTGACATTATTGACATTTTGGGCTGGTTAATTTTGTTGTGGGGAGAAGGCCGTGCATTGTAGGGGGTCCAGTAGCATCCCTGGCCTCTACTCACTAGAGGCCAGAGGTACATTCTGCCTAGTTTTGACTTTAAAACACTTCTGTAGACATTCACCATCCCTAAGGGGGGGGGGGGAATCACTCCTACTTGAGAACCACTGGTATGGAAAATACACAAAAATTTATCCCCGTCTTCTATTGATAATATCTTTTTTTTTTGGCAGGGGCGGGGGGCATGCCTTGTGGCTTGTGGGATCTTAGTTCCCTAACCAGGGATCAAACCTGGGCTCTTGGCAGTGAAAGCTTGGAGTCTTAATCATTGAACATCCAGGAAATCCTCCTATTGCTATTATCTTTAAATTCCTAATTTTAAATATTATTTCAGTGCCGTGACCCTCCACCTACCTATTCATCTTATTTAATATTTTCCCCTCAAAGCCACCATTCTGTATTGCCAGCCTAACCCTTATCTGTACCCTTGTTTATAATCTGTTGCCCTGGGCAGACTGTAGGTGTCCTGAAGGCAGGGATGTTGTCCTATTTTCCATGAATGCTCAGTGTCTGATGACAAGCCTGGGACATGTAAGGTCTCCAGCAGGGGGTTATGGAAAGAAGATATGGAGGTGGCAGTGACCCCTTCCCATGCTCCTCTCTGTTAAGATGCATCATTTACTGGAGGTGCAGAGAAGCTGAGAGCCTCAGTAATCTACAAAGTGGTGACTGAGATGGCTGCAGTGGAAACAGGCCCCCCCTACCCCACACCTGCCACTGGCGACTTACCAATGGCATCTCAATCTCCGACCAGGTGATGTTGGGCACTGAAGACACAGGCTCCACTAGCGTCGTGGGGAAGAAGAGGTTGTAGTGGCCGGTGGCTGCCAGGTACAGGGTCACGGCAAAGTTGAAGGGCAATGTGAAGACAGGGAGGTCCCACTTGCTGAAGATGGAACTCAAAGCACTAGAAAAGACAGGGCTGGAGATGAAAAAGATAAAAGATTAATTGCTGTGATCAATCTTTGATCTACCCTGTCTAGTCCGTGCTGGTCACTGGGCCACTCACTGTTCCCCTTTGCTTGACACAGTCATTCCTGTCTCCCTTGAGAATCTAGTGGTCCACTGATCTGGGACTGGATATAAGTCAGTGTTCAATATAAGTCTACATCTTTGGGAAACAAAATTTGAAAGTCTTATAACTTGTTTTCAGTAGGAAACTTTATAAAATAATTTACATATTTCTTTGTTTCTTAAACCAAGAAAACAAAATCGAATCTTTACAAAATGGCATGTGTTGCCTTTGGATCATTACAAGGTACATCATGATGTATCCTGGGCTATGAAGACATTTAGAATATATGCTTTAATAACCTTCTAGAGGGAGGCTGCTATGGACATAGGAAACTCACAGGCTTGAATTCAGCTGAAGTGCTTGGAACTATTCTGGGAACCAGCATGTGAAAATGAAACCTTCAGTTGATTGTGTCCTGTTTTCTTTTCATCTTCCTTGTAGAGAGCATGGATTTTGGAGAAAGAGGGAGTGAGGTGCAAATCCTAACTCCTACACTTAAAGGCTGAGTGAGTAGCACTAGGAAATTTACCTTGCCTCATCTCAGTTTCTTCTGAAAGGACCATCGCCTGGCATCCAATGCCCTATGCCTCCCACAGGTGCACAGGTGCACAGCTGCAGGGCCAAACTTGAACTCATGTGATGCGGTTGATTGGGTAACTTTTAATTAAGGATGATCAGTCTCAAACAGGCATTTAAGCCTGCCCTAATCCCTACTATAGATCCCTAGCAAATTAACTTTCCAATTTGCTGAGCCAACTATTTCACATTTTCTCCTTTCTCCTCAAATCTTTGCTTTCTGTCTCCCTTTAGTTTCACTAACCACCTTGCTTTACTTCATTAAGAAAACAGAAATGACATGATGAGCAATGCCTCATCTTCCTGACCTTAAGATTCATATTCCAACTGCTTTGTTCCCACACAGTCTGCCTCTTTGCCTTTTCAAATAATGGAGTGTTCCCGCTCTCTTATCAGGCTAATTCTTTTCCCTGTACTTGGGATCCAGCCCGTCTCAAAGTCTTGGTTCCTGCAGTTCTGTCCTTTCTCTTGCAGCTTCAGCCTCTCCTTTTTCTCCAGGTCACCCTCATAAATGCATAACGTGCTCTAGTGTGTGTGCTCACTCGCTCAGCCGTGTCCAGCTCTTTGCGACCCCATGGATTGTAGCCCGCCCCAGGGTCCTCTGTCTGTGGGATTTTCCAGGCAAGAATACTGGTGTGGGTTGCCACTTCCTACTCCAAGGGATCTTCCTTCCCCAGGGACCCAACCCGGGTTTCCTGTGCTCCTACATTGCAGCTGATTTTTTTTTTTTTAACCACTGAGCCAGCTGGGAAGGCCAAAGTGCTCTAGCGCCTTCTAACATAAAGAGCTTCCCCCTTTAACCTGATTTCTGCTCCAGCTATTGCCCCATTTCTCTGCCTCCTGCACAGCAACACTCAAGACGAGTTTGTCTTTGCTGTCCTCAGTCTTTCTCTTTCTCCTCTTTACTGAACCCACTCCCATCAGGAATATGTCCTACCCACACCATGGAAACGGCTCTTGTCCAGCTCACAGATGCCATCTCTCTTGCTGAATCCCTGGTCAATCTCTGCCTCTTTCATTTGACAGTTGGATCCTCAACCCTTCCGTCAGGGATTGAGACCCTTCTGTCAGGGCTACCACGACACGGCACTTCATTGCTTCTGCAGGAGCTCCTCAAGTCCCCTTTGGCGGTTCTTCCCCTCTTCTGCCAGACATCTAAATGCTGGAGGATCCTACAGCTCTGTCTTGGGTCTTCTCTGTTCGAACCCTCTCTTTCTGCGTGACTGTCTTTAGTCTCCAGGATGAAGTATCTTCTCTATGCTACTATTTTCTAATCTTGACCAGATCACTAAGTTCCAGATTTGCACATCCAATGTCTTTCTCAGCATCTCTGCTCAGAAGACTGAAGTTTAATGTGTCCAAACAGAACTCTTGATTTGTGTCCTGTCTCCCACCACCAGCTTGCTTTTTCTCCCTGCCTTTTCCATCAGCCCAAGTTCTCAGGCAGATTATAGGAGCACACTGAGTCTTCTTTCCTCCCTGCCTCATCATGCTCCACAGCTTCCCAGAATGTCCTGTTGCCTTCACCATCCTTAAAATACACCCTAAGCCTAGCCACTTCTCATCACCTTCATGGACATGGCTCTAGTCAAAACGTTTCTGTCCTCTGTGGGTTATTGCAGCAGACTCCTAACTACGCTTCCAGCATCCATGCCTGTTCCAGCTAGAATCCACTCTACACTACAAGGAGAGAGATTTGTTTAAATTTATCCACATCCTTCCACTCGTCTGCTTAAAGCCCTTTAACTGCTTCTCACCACAGCTGTAGTAAAAATTGAAAGGCTTACCGGAGAGGTAGAAACTATTAGGTACAAAGTAAGCTACAAGGATATATTTGCAACACAGGGAATATAACCAATATCTTATAATATTTATAAATGGAATATAATCTTTAAAAATTGTGAATCACTATATTGCACACCTGTAACTTACACAACATTGTACAGCAACAATATTTCAATTAATAAAAAGGCTCCCTGGAGTCACGTGGTGCATGGAACATGGCCCTCACTTCTGCCCTCGCCTCCTGCCACCCCTGCTTCATTCACTGGGCTTCAGTCCCACTGCTCTTGTTTCTTGAACACATCATGCTCTTTTAGTTGGAATTTTTTCACATGCTGCTGGTTCTGCCTGCAACTTCAAATGGCAGGTACACTCTTGTCATTTAGGTGACTGTTTAAATATCCTCTCTGCAAAGTGGCCTTCCCTGACCATGCCAGTCTGGACCACTTCTTCCCATTTGCCCCATTTTGCTTTTCTTAAAGCACTTACCACATCTTGAAAGGATCTTTTTAATGAATAATTTATGAATTTATTTCTTTCTTTGTCAAGAAGAATGTAAGCTCCCAGAGGATGTAGACCTTCTCTCGGTCACAGCTGTCCCCATCATCTAGAACAATCCCTGGACAATGAAGGCCCTCAGCAAATTGTAGTTTGCTGGGGAACTCTGGCACTACTAGTCTCTGCCCCATGGACTGGCTTCTAGGACTGCATGAATGGATTAGTCAAGTGCCAGGGTAGAGGTGCTCAATCACTATTTTTTTCATTTTAAATTGGGAAGTGAGGGTAGGGCGAGGGTGCTGCAGACACACTGGCACCCAGTGCTCCGTGGCTCAGGGGCTTAATCTCTGCAGCTATAAACCAAATGGATGCAAATAAAGACAGGCCCTCCTCCTTCTGCGGCATGGCATGTGGGGGTCATTAAGGAAATCACCACAGAAGTGACTGCCTTAGCACTTTGTCTTGATACATTAAGGAGGAAATCCTAAGAAGAAATGTAAATTGCCCAGAATGCTTAATGTCTTAATTTATTTGCAAACACTACTAAAAAGTGCTGGAACAGCACTTAAACTAAATTAAAGTGACAGGCTTTAGTAACTCCCGACTTTGAAATCAGAGAAAGATGTTAAAAATCAGACGGCATGTCGGAGAGTTGTAGAGCTCAGGGGCTGGGGGCCACAGGCTCCCCCAAGGCTTTCGGTCACTGGGTGGCAGTGGGTGTGACCAGCAGCAGTGGGTGTGACCAGCGGCAGCGGGTGTGACGCTAAAAGACTCACCACAGATTCAAGTGAACTGGGCATCGTGTGTGTAAAAGGCCTATTTGTTCCTAACACCCTTCATCTTGACTTTTTTATTTTGAACAATGAGGCGATCGCACAGCAAGACCTCAACTGATGCTTCTTGTTCAAAGATTCTGAGACGTTTTGTTCCAAGCAAACTCTGATTCTGTTAGAAATTTCAGCTTTTGGGTCTTGGTTAGGCTGCTGGACAGATGATTCCCATGTAGCCTGGAGTTGAATAGNTGTAGCCCGCCCCAGGGTCCTCTGTCTGTGGGATTTTCCAGGCAAGAATACTGGTGTGGGTTGCCACTTCCTACTCCAAGGGATCTTCCTTCCCCAGGGACCCAACCCGGGTTTCCTGTGCTCCTACATTGCAGCTGATTTTTTTTTTTTTTAACCACTGAGCCAGCTGGGAAGGCCAAAGTGCTCTAGCGCCTTCTAACATAAAGAGCTTCCCCCTTTAACCTGATTTCTGCTCCAGCTATTGCCCCATTTCTCTGCCTCCTGCACAGCAACACTCAAGACGAGTTTGTCTTTGCTGTCCTCAGTCTTTCTCTTTCTCCTCTTTACTGAACCCACTCCCATCAGGAATATGTCCTACCCACACCATGGAAATGGCTCTTGTCCAGCTCACAGATGCCATCTCTCTTGCTGAATCCCTGGTCAATCTCTGCCTCTTTCATTTGACAGTTGGATCCTCAACCCTTCCGTCAGGGATTGAGACCCTTCTGTCAGGGCTACCACGACACGGCACTTCATTGCTTCTGCAGGAGCTCCTCAAGTCCCCTTTGGCGGTTCTTCCCCTCTTCTGCCAGACATCTAAATGCTGGAGGATCCTACAGCTCTGTCTTGGGTCTTCTCTGTTCGAACCCTCTCTTTCTGCATGACTGTCTTTAGTCTCCAGGATGAAGTATCTTCTCTATGCTACTATTTTCTAATCTTGACCAGATCACTAAGTTCCAGATTTGCACATCCAATGTCTTTCTCAGCATTTCTGCTCAGAAGACTGAAGTTTAATGTGTCCAAACAGAACTCTTGATTTGTGTCCTGTCTCCCACCACCAGCTTGCTTTTTCTCCCTGCCTTTTCCATCAGCCCAAGTTCTCAGGCAGATTATAGGAGCACACTGAGTCTTCTTTCCTCCCTGCCTCATCATGCTCCACAGCTTCCCAGAATGTCCTGTTGCCTTCACCATCCTTAAAATACACCCTAAGCCTAGCCACTTCTCATCACCTTCATGGACATGGCTCTAGTCAAAACGTTTCTGTCCTCTGTGGGTTATTGCAGCAGACTCCTAACTACGCTTCCAGCATCCATGCCTGTTCCAGCTAGAATCCACTCTACACTACAAGGAGAGAGATTTGTTTAAATTTATCCACATCCTTCCACTCGTCTGCTTAAAGCCCTTTAACTGCTTCTCACCACAGCTGTAGTAAAAATTGAAAGGCTTACTGGAGAGGTAGAAACTATTAGGTACAAAGTAAGCTACAAGGATATATTTGCAACACAGGGAATATAACCAATATCTTATAATATTTATAAATGGAATATAATCTTTAAAAATTGTGAATCACTATATTGCACACCTGTAACTTACACAACATTGTACAGCAACAATATTTCAATTAATAAAAAGGCTCCCTGGAGTCACGTGGTGCATGGAACATGGCCCTCACTTCTGCCCTCGCCTCCTGCCACCCCTGCTTCATTCACTGGGCTTCAGTCCCACTGCTCTTGTTTCTTGAACACATCATGCTCTTTTAGTTGGAATTTTTTCACATGCTGCTGGTTCTGCCTGCAACTTCAAATGGCAGGTACACTCTTGTCATTTAGGTGACTGTTTAAATATCCTCTCTGCAAAGTGGCCTTCCCTGACCATGCCAGTCTGGACCACTTCTTCCCATTTGCCCCATTTTGCTTTTCTTAAAGCACTTACCACATCTTGAAAGGATCTTTTTAATGAATAATTTATGAATTTATTTCTTTCTTTGTCAAGAAGAATGTAAGCTCCCAGAGGATGTAGACCTTCTCTCGGTCACAGCTGTCCCCATCATCTAGAACAATCCCTGGACAATGAAGGCCCTCAGCAAATTGTAGTTTGCTGGGGAACTCTGGCACTACTAGTCTCTGCCCCATGGACTGGCTTCTAGGACTGCATGAATGGATTAGTCAAGTGCCAGG
The DNA here is from genome assembly GCA_006410875.1 of Neotragus pygmaeus. Lineage (NCBI taxonomy): Eukaryota > Metazoa > Chordata > Mammalia > Artiodactyla > Bovidae > Neotragus > Neotragus pygmaeus. Next base: position 530,117 of record SJYV01001329.1, on the reverse strand, counting down.
GTAGAGGTGCTCAATCACTATTTTTTTCATTTTAAATTGGGAAGTGAGGGTAGGGCGAGGGTGCTGCAGACACACTGGCACCCAGTGCTCCGTGGCTCAGGGGCTTAATCTCTGCAGCTATAAACCAAATGGATGCAAATAAAGACAGGCCCTCCTCCTTCTGCGGCATGGCATGTGGGGGTCATTAAGGAAATCACCACAGAAGTGACTGCCTTAGCACTTTGTCTTGATACATTAAGGAGGAAATCCTAAGAAGAAATGTAAATTGCCCAGAATGCTTAATGTCTTAATTTATTTGCAAACACTACTAAAAAGTGCTGGAACAGCACTTAAACTAAATTAAAGTGACAGGCTTTAGTAACTCCCGACTTTGAAATCAGAGAAAGATGTTAAAAATCAGACGGCATGTCGGAGAGTTGTAGAGCTCAGGGGCTGGGGGCCACAGGCTCCCCCAAGGCTTTCGGTCACTGGGTGGCAGTGGGTGTGACCAGCAGCAGTGGGTGTGACCAGCGGCAGCGGGTGTGACGCTAAAAGACTCACCACAGATTCAAGTGAACTGGGCATCGTGTGTGTAAAAGGCCTATTTGTTCCTAACACCCTTCATCTTGACTTTTTTATTTTGAACAATGAGGCGATCGCACAGCAAGACCTCAACTGATGCTTCTTGTTCAAAGATTCTGAGACGTTTTGTTCCAAGCAAACTCTCTGATTCTGTTAGAAATTTCAGCTTTTGGGTCTTGGTTAGGCTGCTGGACAGATGATTCCCATGTAGCCTGGAGTTGAATAGTGTGGACTCCGGGTTTATCATCTGGAGTAGGTTACGCAGCCTCTGCATGCCTTCGCTTCCCTTCTGTAAACTGGGGACAGTAAGTCCTCCCTTGCGTAGCACTGTGCCAGGCACTTAGAAAATACTTGGTAAGTGTTAGCCGTCATTAGCAAGCCTATCATAAAGAGTTTATCAGCACAGTAAGACCTATGTTGTGGACTTCCCTGGTGGTCCAGTGGTTAAGAATTCACCTGCCAAGGCGGGGGACATGGGTTCAATCCCGGGTCTGGAAAGATTCCACGTGTTGTGGGGCAACTGAGCCTGTGCTACAACTGCTGAGGCCCACGCACTCTGGAGCCTACTTTACGAAGGAAAAGGCACCACAGTGGAAGCCCACGTATGGCAAGGAAGGGTGGCCCCCGCTCGCTAAACCTGTAGAAACCTGTGTGCAACAAAGACCCAGTACAGCTATAAATAGTAAAGAAATATCCAATATTTAAAATAATGTAGCATTTGGCCTTTGAAAGGTCCTTATTATTCCCAACTCAAAATGACCCTCTCATATTACAACTGAACTCCTGGACTCTTGGGAGACAAGCCAGCCTTTGAAGAAGACACTGGGCCCCATGCCAGTGTCAGACACAACGCCTTGGGTCCCTGTAGGTGTGGAAGCAGAAGGAAGGAGATGCCTCACCAGGACATGGCTGTGAGGGTCACAGGAAGCAGAAGCCACCAGTAATAGTCTAACTTCTCAGAGAACACGGCTATCAGCATTCCCACCAGCATCCCGTTGTACCCGTGCAGGCCCGAGGCGATGGTGGCCCTGGGGGTGAAAACACAGTTACCGTGTAAATTTGGGGGCACTCACTTGGCCCATTCCTGGTGCTCACAGGAAAAAATCAGCTCACTTGATGAACATTGGGTAGTCATCCTGCTGCTAGTATCTTTCTAGATAACACACACACACACACACACACACACACACTCTCACACACTTGTGATTACTCTCATTGATCTGGCATTAAATGATGCACTTTGTGTATAAGATCTCCTTTGCAAGTCAGGGCAATCTAGGCTCCTTGATATAGAGGGAAATCCAATAGAAACCTGACACCAGGAAGGTGTATGTGTGTGTGCGTGCACACGCGTGTGTGAAAGAGACAGGGCAGGAGGAAGAAGAAGGGAGGCAGGGAGGAGAGTGTGTGTTCTGACTGTGCTGTGTGACACTGTGACTTTCTGACGTTGAGTGCTTTCTCCTGTCTGAGGTTGTCCCCAGAGTTGACGAGGGGTGTCCTCTATGAGGCCCACGTGCCTCCCCTCCCTTGGCATGGCAAGAGGACCAGAGGTGCCCTAGAATCCAAGCTTTGCTTCCTTCTGCTTCATTAGAGATGGCTGTGTACCCAAACTCTCCCTGATCTGAGTGAACTCTGCCCTTGACCCTTCCCATTGCTCTGCTGGGCAAGGGATGAGACTGGGCAAATAGCATTGCAAAGCCCCCACAGAGAATGAAATTTGTGTGCTGTGGTCTCCGCTGCCTTCCACTGAAAGCCTCACGGGGCCAACGCTCATCTGACGTGCGTGTCAACAGCGGTCAACTGTGTCTGTATAAGGAGTTGTTGGATGGATGTGAGTGCATGTTAAATCCTACCAGGTACTGACTGTTTCACAGGCAGTGGCGTCTGGATGCATCTGTCCTGTGACAGAGGAGGGGTGCTCTGACCAGAGGAGGCTCTTGCCTGTCGGAGGGCTACGGCTTAGGTCTAGAACAGGGGGACCTCCAGTTGTGGAGTGAGCAGGAGATCAGCTCAGCTAGATTAGGGGGGTGGGGGGAAGGGGAGAGGGTGGGCAAGTGTATCTAGTTTCCAACAAGAGAAGCTGAACATGGGGCGCTTGTGTGGGGACACCTGTATGGGATTCAGGACAGCTGGGTCTTTAGCTGCTCCTGGGAGCAGGCAGGGGGCTGAGAAATAACAGGGCAAGAGGAAAGACCACTGGAGTTCAGAATCTCCTTAGGACAGAATAACTACCTGGGAAACCTATGTTTTGAGGGAAAAAAATCATTATCTTTAAGGGTGTTTGCATTTTCTCTGTATTTCCTCATTTCTGTTCCATGTTAGAATTTAGTCCTCTTTTAGTTTGAATGACAGCTGATTTGGGAAAACTGAGCAGAGACCTTTGACCCATATTGGCAGAAGGGTGTATAGGAACAGTAGGAATCAAACAAAGGCACTCAGGGGAGATAAAATTAGGAGCGCATCTAAGGGCTGCCTCCGCAGTTGCCCTTCCCCATGGCCCTCCCCCTGGACCCTTCTGTACCAAAACTTTGGTGCTTCTGGTTTGATTGTCAAAAGGAAACCTATCACCTTACATCCCTACCTTGACCATCAAAAACATAAAATTGGGTTCAATCTCAATGCCCCCAAAGACCTTCCCTAGAACCATGTTCCTCCAGGACTCTGTGGTATCAGTGCTGCTGAACTTGAGGCTGCAGTGGTACAGTGCCTTCCTGGACTAGTGGGGGTGGGGTAGGAGAAGTAAGGACTGGGGAGTGAGCGTGCAGGGAAGAAGGAGTGGTGGACAGGGAGAAGGGGTGTGGGGGGAGTGGGGATAGGCCGATAGGCATTGTGGAGGGGAGTGGTGGAGGTCATGACTAGGATATGCAGCTACATCAGTGGTTTTCTGGGGACCGTGGTGAAGCTCGGGCTTCTCGGAATGATGTGTGTATGGATGTCATGTAGGGTGCTTAGAGCTTTGAGCCTTAATGTAGAACACGTCACTGACCTTCCAGAAATGAAGCTGGAGTCTTTGCTAGACACTGTGGTAGAATATTGAACATCTGAGATAGAATTTTTGTTCTCAACATAGCCAGTGAGAGCAGACTCAGAAAGCAGAGAACCATCCCATATGGTATGGGGGTATATTCTGTGATTGTTCAAAGAGAAAGGGGGTTCAGAGAGCACTGGGAGAGTCAGGGGTGGCTCCCTGGAGGAGGAGGAATTTTCAGGAGGTAGAATTAGATTTTACAGTGGAGGTGATGAAATAGATTCTAGGGATTAGATTTGGTAGACAGAGTGCCTGAAGAACTATGAACAGAGGTTTGTAACATCATTCAGGAGGCAGTGACCAAAACCATCCTTAAGAAAAAGAAATGCAAGAAGGCAAGAGGCTTTACAAATAGCTGAAAACAGAAGAGAAGCAAAAGACAAGGGGGATAGGGAAAGATATACCAAACTGAATGCAGAGTTCCAGAGAACAGCAAGGAGAGGTAAGAAAGGAGGACCTAACAGAAGTAGAAAAGATTCACAACAGGTGGTGAGAATACGCAGCAAAACTACAGAAGGAAGGTCCTAATGATCTGGGTAACCGTGACGGTGTGGTCACTCACCTAGAGCCAAACATTCTGGAGTGTGAAGCCAAGTGGGCCTTAAGAAGAACTAAGAACAGTTCAGTTCAGTCGCTCAGTCGTGTCTGACTCTCTGCAACCCCATGAATCACAGCACGCCAGGCCTCCCTGTCTATCCCTGACTTCCGGAGTTCACTCAGACTCACATCCATCGAGTCAGTGATGCCATCCAGCCATCTCAGCCTCTGTCGTCCNGCTTTCTTTATAGTCCAACTCTCATATCCATACATGACTACTGAAGAAAACCATAGCTTGGACTAAACAGACCTTTGTTGGCAAAGTAATGTCTCTGCTTTTTAATCTGCTGTCTAGGTTGGTCATAGCTTTTCTTCCAAGGAGCAAGTGTCTTTTAATTTCGTGGCTGCAGTCACCATCAGCAGTAAATTTGGAGCCCAAGCACCAGAGTGGTTTTTATTTTAACAGCTTTATTGATATGATTTATAGACCATTTCCCAATTTCTTCAACGGTTTTTTAGGGTCTTCCTAGAGCTAAGCAACCATCAGCACAATCAATTGTAGAACATTTTCATCACCCTAAAAAGAATACTGGAGTGGATATTCTCACTGTACCCATTAGCAATCAATCTCCATTTCCCCCAGTGCTCCACCCCAGCACCATCGGATCTACTTTCTATCTCAAATAGATTTTCCTACTCTGGATCATTTTTATGAATGAAATCACATAATACACACCATTCCTTGCAACTCACTTACCATAATGTCTTGAAGGTTCAACCAACCACATTGTACCACAGAACTTTATTCCTTTCTATAACTGAATAATATCCCATTGTATAGATATACTCCTTTTTGTTTATTCATTTACCAGCCAATATTTGGGACGTTTCTACTTTGAGGCTGTTAGGAATGTTGCTCTGAACATTTGTGGACAAGTCCTTTTGGTTTTGTTTTTTTAATAATTTATTTATTTTATTTTTGGCTACACTGGGTCTTCGTTGCTGTGTGTGGGCTTTCTCTAGTTGTGGTGAGTGCTGGGGGCCTACTCTTTGTTGGGGTGCACAGGCTTCTCATTGCAGGTACTTCTCTTGCTGCAAAGCTCTAGTCACCCAGGTTTCAGTAGTGTGGTGCAAAGGCTTAGTTGTCCTGCACCATGTGGAATCTTCCTGGACCAGGGATTGAACTCATGTCCTCTGCACTGGCAGGCAGATTCTTAACCACTGGACCACCAGGGAAATCCCGTGTGTGTGAATTCTTCCGTAAACAAATGTTTCCATTTCTCTTTATTTCTTCTATATATCTTCCACTTCTCACTATTAGGGTAAATTCCGAATAATGGAATTGCTGGGTCATATAGTATAACTCTGCCAGGGGGCTTCCAATTGCTGGATCATATAGTATAATTCTGCCAGGGGGCTTCCCTGATGGCTCAATCTGCAGGCCAGTGCAAGAGATGCAGGTTTGATCCTTGGTTGGGAAGATCCCCCGGAGAAGGAAATAGCAACCCACTCCAGTATTCTTGCCTGGGAAATCCCATGGACAGAGAAGCCTGGCAGATTAGAGTCCATGGGGTCGCAAAGAAGTCAGACACGACTTAGCGACTAAACAACAAATGGTAACTGCCTTTTGAGGAATTGCCAGACTGTTTTCAAAAGCAGCTGTAGCACTGCACAATGCTATCAGCTTTGTCGGATAACTCTAGTTTCTCTACAGTCTCTGCGACACTTGTTATCGTCTTTTTGATTCTAGCCATCCTTGTAGGTGTGAAGTGGTATCTCTTCGTGGTTTTGATTTGTGTTTCCCTGATGACTAATGGTGTCGGACAACTTTTCACGTGCATCTTGGTCATTTGGATATCTTCCTTGTCTGTTCTGAATGTCTATGCAGATCCTTTGACTATATATATTTTTTAATTGGGCTATTTGTTTTTTATTACTGAGTTGTAAGGACCATGGACGATATTAAGCAAAAAGCTGATTGAAGCTATTTGTCCAGAGCCAAAGTCTTATTTGCAGAGTCCCTGAAGTTTGGCCTCTGGGCACGAAACTTTCTGTCCTGGCCTCATCACTTTCCAGCCCAACCCAGTAGGTCCACCTCACTCAGGCTCAGGGACAAAGCACCTCTTCCTGCCTATACCCCAAACCCAAGCAACACAGAATAAACCCCTCTTCACAGATGAAGAAACTGAGGCTCCAGGTGGGAGAGGACTTGGTCAAGGTCACAGGACTGGTGAGAGTGGAGGTGAACTCCAATTCGGGTCCATCCATCTAAACCCCACACCTTCTCCGCACAATTTCTCTGCACACTGGCTTGTCCGGCCCTGGTTGTTTTTTAATTTGCAATATGCTTACGTTGCCTCTGTACTCATCACAGTGCTATGAAGTAGATCATGTAGACATCAGTTTCCTCATTTTGCAGAAGAAGAAACTGAGGTGAGGCAGGGGGATGTGGCTTTCCTTGGCCTCGCAGGTAGCAAGAGAGCGAGCTCACAGCACAGCGAGTAGGAAGCCCACTCTCGAGACAGGCCCCATTGCCACTCCTCTGCCCCAAAGTCACCCCAATAACCAGTACTGCACTGGACTTCAAGAACTTCCTCCAGGGCAACCCCCACCCAGCACCAGCTGGGCCCTCTGGCCAGGCACTCCCAGCCCTGCCCAGCCCAGCCCCAACTGGCCCAGCCCAAGACCTTTGCTCCTGCAAGAAGTAGGACCCCGGTTTCCATGGGCCTTGACCCTGTTTACCTCACCCCAGGGCTAAGACACTCACAGAGGAGGACACAGGATGCAAGCCTGTAATTTGAGAGATGCGACGAGGCAGAAAAACCCCTAGGCCCGGTCCCATGAGGTCCCTCCTCTCACCTCAAAGTGCCCAAGGTTCTGACTAGATTCCAAAGGCAGCTAACAGGGTAATATCCCATTATCAATCATTCATGCCAGGAGGAGGGGGCCCCCCGGGGCAGACAAGGTTGCAGGAAGGCAAGAAAGTGATGCTTATCCTCCATTCAAGTCACTAGATCATGGACTTTCCTGGTGGTTCAATGACTAAGACTCTGCACTCCCAATGCAGGGGGCCCAGGGCTCAATCCCTGGTTGTGGAACTAGATTCCGCATGCCCCAGCTAAGAGTTCCTCTGCTGAAAAGAAGATTTTGTGCGCGTAGCCAAATTAAAAAAAAAAATTTTTTTTTTAAGTCACTACATCAACTTTGTCTTCAGGACGCAACATGGTTCCAGCCACTGGAGACATGGCAGTGAATAAAACCAGCAGAAACCTTTGCCTGGTTGGGGGCATTCTGGATGTCCCAATGGAGCTGACATACCAGAGCAGAAAGCAAATAACAGGCAGTGTGAAATGCTAAAAGGAATTTAAAGTATAAAAAGGGGGACAGGACATTGTGGGGTGAATAGCTGCGATTTAAATTTTTTATCTATTTATTTTTTGGCCACGGGGCCCTTGGGGGATCTTGTGAGATCCTAGCTTGGGAGATCCTTACCTTGTGCTAACCAGTAATTGAACCCTGGCCATGCCAGTGAAAGCATGGAGCCCTAACCACTGGCCAGCCAGGGAACTGTAGTCAGGGGAAGGCCTGGCTGGGAGCAAAAAGCTGAAAGGTGGAGAGAATGGGCCATGTGGTCTCTACTTTATCCCTGGACACGGCAAGGGTGGGGGCCCTGAGGAGAGGGGAAGTGAGGGACAGAATCTCCAAGGTCACCTCTGTAGGGCAGAGAGCAAGGTGAGGTATAGCTCAGGTGTGGGAGCAAGGCCGTTAGAGATAATGTCTCTGACTTCCCACCTTTGCCGGGATCAAAGGTCTTTCACCATCGTTTCAATAAGGTGGGTACTGACTCCCCCGGGTTAGGACCCCGGCTCTGTGGGAGGAGGGTGCGGGTGCGGTGTTTCTAGGAGGCGAGGCCAGCTCAGCGAAAGGGATCCAGGGTCACTGTGAGGGTGAAGACCTGGGAACTGCGGAGAGGCTAGAGAATCTGAGTTCAGCACTGGCTCAGGGGTGACTTCAGGGCGCCTTTGCGGGCTGTCCCCCGCTTCTGAGTCCAGACGACCAGGATTGGCAGTTCCATGGGCCGGGATCTGTCCGAGAGCGCAGGGAGGAGCGCTGCCTCGGGAGTCGGGGGCACAGCTGCCCACTCTGGTCAACTCTGGGCCACGCCCACAGCTGGCTGGCCACGCCCACACTGCCCGCCCGTTCCCCGCGGATCCCCGGCCGCTGGCAGCGCGCCCCTCCCCACGCCTCCTTGCTGCGGGTAGAGTGGTGGAGTGTCTAGCAGGTTGTGCTTTTCACCCCATCCCCGGGAGAATTCCTTTCNCCATCTGCAGTGATTTTGGAGCCCCCCAAAATAAAGTCTGACACTGTTTTCACTGTTTCCCCATCTATTTCCCATGAAGTGATGGGACCAGATGCCATGATCTTTGTTTTCTGAATGTTGAGCTTTAAGCCAACTTTTTAACTTTCCTCTTTCACTTTCATCAAGAGGCCAAGCTACTGGAAGTGATGGAATTCTAGCTGAGCTGTTTAAAATACTAAAAGATGATGCTATTAAAGTGCTGCACTAAATATGCCAGGAAATTTGGAAAACTCAGCTGAGGCCAAGGGACTGGAAGAGGTCAGTTTTCATCCCAAGCCCAAAGGGCAACACCAAAGAATGTTCCCACTGCTCTGCTATGGTGCTCGCCTCACAGGCTAGGATGGCTGTGCTCAAAATCCTCTAAGCAAGGCTTCAGCAGCATGTTGACTGATAACTTCCAGATGTACAGGTTGGATTTAGAAAAGGCAGAGGAATCAGAAATCAAATTGCCAACATTCGACTGATCATGAAGAAAGCAAGGGAGTGCCAGAAAAACATCTACTTCTGCTTCATTGATTATGCTAAAGACTTTGACTATGGATCACAACAAAATATGAAGAATTCTTAATGAGATGGGAGTACTAGACCACCTTACTTGTCTCCTGAGAAACCTGTATGAGGGTCAAGAAGAAACATTTAGAACTGGATATGGAAAACTGACTAGTTCAAAATTGGGAAAGGAGAATGACAAGTANTCTTTACAACTACATGTCTTCCTTCATGGTTACATAGGGATAATTGATTAAAAATAAAGGCATATCGGGTGTATCAGTTTAAGAATTATCATCCTTTGGGACTTCCTGGAAGTCCAGTAGTTAACATTTCATGTGCTTTGGGGCCAAAAAACCAAAACATAAAATAGAAGCAATATTACAACAAGTTCAATAAAGATTAAAAAATGGTCCACATCAAAAACTCTTTAAAAAAAAGAATTCTCTTCCTTTGATCTTTTAGTATTTAAAGAAAAGAGGGTAAAGTTTGTGGTCAGTTATTTTTTAAAGGAAATTGGAGTTGGGCATAACGGCTCATTGATATTTGGGTCCTGTGCTGTATCAATCAACTTTGTCTAGAAAACAATGGGAACTCAGTGGCACATAGGCACAAATATTTATTTCCCATTTGAGATGTGTATAAGAGACAGGCCCTTTGCAATCACTTTCACGACTGTAGCCACGAAATGAAAAGTAGCTTGCTTGCTAGAAGGAAAGATATGACAAACCTATTAAAGAGCAGAGAAATCAGCTTGCAACAAAGGTCCATATAGTCAAAACTGGTGTTTCCAGTAGTCATGTACAGATGTGAGATGTCCATGTACATCATGTATAGATGTAAAGAAGACAAAGCACCAAAGGCCTTTGGGCTGTGAAGAGATCAAACCAGTCAATCCTAAAGGAGATCAACCTTGAATATTCATTGGAAGGACTGGTGTTGAATCTGAAGATCCAATGCTTTGGCCACCTGATTCCAAGAGCTGACTCATTGGAAAGGACCCTGATGCTGGGAAACACTGAGGGCAAAAGGAGAAGGGGGCGACAGAGGATGAGATGGTTAGACAGCATCACCAACTCAGTGGACATGAATTTGAGCAAACTCTGGGGGACAGTGAAGGACGGAGGCCCCTGGTGTGCTGCAGTCCATGGGGTCACAGAGAGTCGGAAATGACTTTAGTGACTGAACAACAACAACAGGATCAGGTAGGCAGAAGCAAATGTTCTCAGCTGGGAAGAGTGTGATGTTGGGTAGTAGGTTGGGTGAGGCCTGTCAGAGAAGGCTTTGGAATCTGGCTGAGGGGTTGGGTTTTTACCTAAAGCACTCTTGTCTTAGATTCTTAATCAGGACATTTGGGAAGGTTAGGCAGGCAAGGTGTGTGTTTCCCTTGTAAAATTGGGAGCAAAAAAAAATCCATGAAGCAACTCTTTGAATGACTTGGCAAGTTTTCCCGTGGATTATGGTCAGCAGGGAATGGGGAGAATCAAACTGTCAGATCAGGAAGGAACCTGGGCTTCTTGAAGATGACCTGTAGGTTGGCTAGATGGAATTCACCTCAGGGGATTTTTGGCAAACAACGACAGAGCAGAAAGGACAAGAGCTGATCCTGTCAGAGGCCAGTTATGTGTCAGCTGCTGGGAGGCTTCAGGTAAGTGGCAGCAAGGAATATGGAGCCCAGTGCTAGAAGCCAAGATGCAGATTCTGGCTGGAGTGCATTTCTCCTGTCACGTGCCAGAGCTTCACCCCAAAGAATTCAGACACAGATCCTGGCTGGAGTGCATTTCTCCTGTCACGCGCCAGAACTTCACCCCAAAGAATTCAGACTCTCATCCATCTGACCTGGAATGGCCTTCGCGCTTAGAGCTGGCGTGTGTCTTGGTGGAGCTGGAATGTCGGGTGGCTGGAGGAGTGTGGCACTGGTTACTGGATCCCAGCACAAGCAGCTTGGATCGTTCCCCAGGCTCTGGGGTCACCAGGGGCCTCTGGCTCTGCTGTCCACTCTGTCCACGTGCCAGCAGGAGCAGCCACGTGTCTAAATCTGAGCCCTGCTGCCCACTGGCCATGGCACCGTCCATGAGCAACTCCCAGCCTCCTTCCTCTCACTTGCAAAATGTGAACGCTTTAACCTTCACTGTCTGCTTTGTGAAGTCACAGGAAGAGCCACAGGTAATGAGGAAGAAGGTATTTTTCAATCTTTTTGACAGTACTCCACAGCAAGGAAGGAATGCATTTCATAGTATGACACAGTTTCTCTCTCTCACACATCATGATTGAAACAAAAATTTCACAAAATAATACTTTACCTTTACTACATATGGATCACTCTAATCTGTTTTATTTTATGCTGTTATTTTAATTAAAAAATTTTTTTAATGCTGCTGACCATTCATGATATGTGAATGGATTTGTGACCCCAAATCAAAAAAATAATTGAGGACATGGGCATTCCTAAACCTCTCTTGTCATCAGAAGCACCCAGGAGAATCTTATTTAAAACACCACCCCCATCTCCAGATCCACTGAAAGGGAACATCTCTGGGAAGGAGGGAGAATGGGGGTGAGGTGAGAAACTACCTTTCTTAACAATCACTCCAGGTGATTCTGGCCATCAGGAAAGTTTGGGAACCATAACTTAGGGCAAAGGTCAGTTCAATAAAATGCTACTTATTGTTACTGGAATTTGTGGCCCCAGGTGCAGAGCTGGCTGCTCCCCCCGCCTGCCACTGTGCTTCCCGGCCCCTGTTTGTTGCCTTCTCTAAACCACCCCAGCGCTACCCTCTTGCCCGCTGGCCTTCCACTCTCCTACATCAGCGCTACTAGTTCAAGGCTGCCCTCTCTAACCTTCCTAACATGTAGAGATGTCTGCCTGCTCTGAACTCTCCAGTATGTGTACCGCCTAGTGTTATTCAGAGACATTTCTTGTCTGTTAGTTGTGTCTCTCTCAACTGCATTGTAGGCTCCATGAAGAAGAACAGCTGCACCTGCCTTTGAGGGAATGTTTCCAGAAGGCTCTACAGTCAAATGGAGCCTGGCACTCTTGCTTGCTGTGAGCACACTGTGTGAAGAACTCCAGTGACATGTTCAAAGGCGATTCTCAGGAAACTAGTTGGCTGATACTAGGGTACAGTTGGCTGATCACTGAAGTAATTGCTTCTTCACCTTTCTATTCCGAGAAACCAAGACCCCCGTAGAGAGGAACTCACCTGTCCTGGCTCAAGATGAGGGCAGTTAAAGTTGACACCACAGTCCCCAGACCTCCCGTAATTGTCCACCAAGGATTCTGGATCAGGAGCCCTATGAAGATGACGAACCCGCTGAGAGGGTTGTTGGCAAACATCACCTGAGCGGCCCCCCTCAGAACCCAGTCTGTGAACTGGAAGGCCAGGGGTTTATCTGAAAGAGACGGGCAGAGTCATCAGCAGGGCTGAGCCTGTGCTTCCCTGCCGGGCCGCTGGTTGGCGTGGCAACCAAAGCAGGCAGGGCCGTACGAGTGGGGACACCTCTCATTCCTCCGGGTGCCAGCCCAAGCCTCTGAGTGGCCTGGCAGGCAGTCCACAGTGGCTGTCAGTTTTCTCGTACAGACTGAGTGCCATGCTGAGACCAATTTAATGCTGTTCCAGCCATCAGCTTGGTTGGCAAGGCAGCCCAAGGAACATTCCAAGGGAAATTTATTGGTCCAAAGGAAGAGATGGGGAGGGAAGGAAACTCTTTTTGTGTAGAACTCTATGGCTCAGTTGAGGGCTGGTATCTGAGCAGGAAAGAAATTGGTCTGGAGGGGAAAAAAAAAGCTGGGAAGGAAACGATTTTAGCCCAGCTGTGAAATTAGCATTGAGTTATGCATTGACACTGAAGATTGACATATGTTCTGTCTCATTCCCTGGTTTGGTTTCCAGGACAACCTATAAAAGTGGGCGGCAGGTGAGGGAGAGGAGGGTGGCAGGTATTTGTTGCAACATCAGTTAAGGGAAACTGGCAGATGAATGATGTTATAAGGAAAGAACCTGGAACACTGGGGAGGGTGAGGTCAATATTTTCTTGGCACATAAAAATGACTGTGGAATAAGTGAAGGAATGACCATTTAGTTGGTTAGAAAATGGCTTACATGTTGCTACTGTGATTGCCCTCTATCTATTCCAGGTAGGAGCGAAGCACTGGCAAAGAGCTAAAACCAGGGAAATGCACTGAATTCTGAAATCATGGCAATTCAGATGGTAGGATACGTTACGCTCACCGGAGCCAGCTTGGGGCCGGGACCTGCCGTGGGTAAGTGAGGGAGCAGCTTCCCTAGTCCAAGCCAGGGGGAGCACCGGCTCCCTGGCCTGGCCTGGCTGCTTCGTCCCTGGACATCTGCCTACCTTTCAGCCAGCTCCTGTACTCCTTCATCTCGCCTGTGAGGTAGCCCACTGCTTGGAAGAGACCGATGCCCCCTTGGCCTGCAGAGCCCTGAGGGGCTGCCCCACTTTCTCTTCTTGTATCCTTTTCATTGGGTTTTTCAATCTTCACAACATGGCCTTCTTCGTTGGATGAGCGGAGATCCTTTCAGGAAGAACCATGATAAAACATTAAATAACAGAGCTTTTTGAGAGCAGGGGTGTTTGGGGCTAGGGAAGATTGTCAGATTTTTTTTTTTTTTTGGATAAAGATAGGGGATTACGAGATAAATGTCCATTGCGCAATGCCGTCTAGAGTGCTTCATGCAGGCCTGCGCCTCCCAGGACCACTACACATTCCTCATAGCAGGGTTCTTAACTTTGCGTGTCCATGGATTCCTTTTGGTAGTTTGGCAAGCCTGTGGACTTCTTTCTAGAATGTTTGTAAATGCATAAAATGAGATTGCAATGAAAACCAATTATATTGAAATGCGGTTATCACAATATTTTAAAAACCCAATGTGCATATAGGGGGCAGTAGATCCAATACCAATACCAATTATATTTCCAAGGTAGAGATGAGTGAATATGTGGGATGTCAACTCAGGACAACTGTATAGGGTCATTCTAGCTCCAGAACTCACGGTAGGATCTCCCACGACCTTTACTGTGACTACATCACAGCCCGACTTCGGCCCAGTCCTGCTGCTTTCACTTCTCTACAAGTATTGCCGCTAGGACAGACCCCAGGAAATGTCTTAGATCCATATCTCCATCTCGAAGTCAGCTTCCTGGGAGAACCCAATCTGTGGCAATGACAATAATCCCAGGTACTACTAATGTGGCTGTTGTTTATTGCTTGTATTTATCATTGAAGTAAATGCTAAAGTTCATTGGAGGTTAGTGAAAATAAAGATAAATTCTTTTCTCCATCTAAGTTCCATCCATTTATGAACCCTTGGGTCAGGACTCCTTGCTCTAAAACTATGTCTTCCAATATAGTAGCCAGTAGGACATGTGGCTCTTGGCACTTAAAATGTGGCTAATCAGAACTGAGATGTGCTTAAGTAGGTTTTGAAGCCTTAGTATGAAAAAATAATGTATGAAAGACCTCAATGATGCTTTCTATTGATTATATATTAAAATAATAATATATTCATACATATTAAGTTAAAGAAAACATATTACTCAAATAATTTCACCTGTATGAGCTGTTTGCATATTTTAGAGAATAATATATTTTAGAGCACATCTCAATTTAGATTAGCCACAGTTCAACATCACAAAAACAAACAACCCAATGAAAAAATGGGCAGAAGATCTAAACAGACATTTTTCCACAGAAGGCATACAGATGGCTAGCAGGCACATAAAAGATGCTCAGCATCACCAGTTATTAGAGAAATGCAAATGATACAGTGAGGTATCACCTCACACCAGTCAGAATGTCCATCATCAAAAAGTCTATGAACAATAAATGCTGGAGAAGGTGTAAAGAAAAAGGTACCCTCCCACACTCTTGGTGGGAATGTAAATTGGTGCAGTCACTATGTAGAAAAACTAAAGACAGGGCTACCATATGATCCAGCATTCTGACTCCTAGGCATACATATGGGGAAAAACACAATTTGAAAAGATACATGCATCCCAATGTTCACCGTAGCACTATTTACAATAGCCAGACTATGGGAACAATGCAAGAGTCCATCAGTTGGACAAATGGATTGATAAAGAAAATGTGGTATATTTACACCATGGACTCTTACTCAGCCATAAAAAGAATGAAATCATGCCATTTTCAGCAACATGTGGACCCAGAGATTATCATACTAAATGAAGCAAGCCAGTCAGAGAAAGACAAATATCATATGATATCCCATATATGTGGAATCTAAAAAGAACAGTACAAAGAAACTTACATGCAAAACGGAAACAGATGCACAGACCTAGAAAATAAATGTGGCTACCAAGGGGAAAGGGGAGGGAGGGATTATTAGTTTGGGATTAACATGTACACACTACCATATATAAAATAGATAAGCAACAAGGACCCGTTGTATAGCACAGGGAAACATACTCAATATTTTACAAAATATTGCAATAACTTATCAGGGAAAAGAATCAGAAAAAGAACACACACACACACACGTAACTGAATCACTTTGCTGTACACCTGAAACTAACACATTGTAAATCAGCTATACATCTATAAAAATAAAATAATTTATCTACTTCTTTTCTTTTTACTTTTAAAATATAGTAATATAAATTTAAGCTTATATGTGTGGCTCACATTATGTTTCTATTGTACTTTAACGGTCTACAGATTTCTCTAACCTCGTACCTGCATCAAAACTTAAGTATATTGAGGATGTCAGTAGAAATGGTGAACTGAGGCCTCCTCAAATTCTCTCCTCCATTAAGGCAATGAGAACACTGGGAAAATATGTGCCTGAGGTGGTGGATAACAATTGAGGAAAACAAGACGCTAATCAAAAACTTAAAAAGAAAAACTAGGATGTCCAAAGGGGGCTTTAAAAGGCTTGGGCATATGCCTTGCTATTTGCTGGAATTCTGCATTCACTTGGGTCTATCTTTCCCTGTCTCCCTTGCCTTGCACTTCTCTTCATTGGAGAAGGAAATGGCAACCCGCTCCAGTGTTCTTGCCTGGAGAATCCCAGGGGCGGGGGAGCCTCGTGGGCTGTTGTCTATGGGGTCACACAGAGTCGGACACGACTGAAGCGACTTAGCAGCAACAGCAGCACTTCTCTTCTTTCCTATCTGTAAAGCCTCCTCGGATGACCACTTTGCCTTCTTGGATTCCTTTTTCTTTTGATGGTTTTGGTCACTGCCTCCCGTACTGTGTTATGAACCTCTGTCCATAGTTCTTCAGGCACTCTACCAAATCTAATTCCTCTAATCTATTTATCACCTCCACTGATTTAAGTCATATCTGAATGGCCTAGTGGTTTTTCCTACTTTCTTCAATATGTCTGAATTTTTCAACAAAAAACTGATGTTCTGAGCCACAGTCAGCTCTATTGTTGATGGGCATACAATATATAAAGATGTCATTTATAGGACAATATCAGCACAAAGGAGGTAGGGATAGAGTTACATAGTAACATAGCTTTGTATAATATTGTAATTAAGTTGAATTTAATCCAAACTATATATTTATATATTAAGATATTTAAGTATAATATCCAGAACAACTACTCAGAGAAAAAACTAAAACATATACATAATAAGGACAGAAGAATTAAAATGATACACTAGAAAATACCTGTTTAAGATAAAAGATGGTAGTAGTGAAATAATACATAAACAGAAAAGATATATCATATATAGAAAGCAAATAGCAAAATGGCAGGCATAAATCCTAACTTACCAGTAACTACATTAAATGTAAATGAATTACACACTTCAAAGACAGAAATTTGCAGAACAGAATTTAAAAAGTTATACAACTATATCTTCCCTAAAAGAGACATACTTTATATTCAAAAATATAAATTGATTGTAAGGATGGAAAAATATATATTGTGCAAACAGTTACTAAAAAAAACAAAAGCTGGAGTGACTATATTTGCATTAGCAAAATAGATCTTTTGCTAAAACAAAAATTGTTACTAGAGAGTAAGAAAGAAAAGTTTAATAATAAAATGATCAATCTACCAAGAAAATATAATAATTATAAACACCACATGTTTAACAACAAAGCCCCCGAATTTATGAAGCAATAGTTTTTAGAACTGATGTGAAGAAAAATTGATTCAGGAATAATAATTGAAGCCTTCCATGCTGCATTTGAAAAAAATGATAGACTATCTAGATAGAAGATCAAGGAAATAGAATACTTGAACAACTCTAATAAACTAGACCAAATAGACATTGGTAGAACACTTCACCCAACAGCAGCAGAATATACCATTTCTGGTGCACATGGAACCTTCTCCAATATAGATGATGCTGTGTGCATGTGTGATTGGTTGTGACTGACTCTTTGTGACCCCAGAGACTGAAGCCCACCAGGCTCCTCTGTTCATGGGATTTCCCAGGCAAGAATGGTTGCCATTTCGTTCTCCAGGGAATGCAGGGATCAAACCTGCATCTCTTGCATTGGCAGGCGGGTTCTTTACCATGGTGTCACTAGGAGGGTCTGATGCTGAAGCTGAAGCTCCAATACTTTGGCCACCTGATGTGAAGAGCTGACTTATTGAAAAAGACACTGATGCTGGGAAAGATTAAAAGCAGGAGGAGAAAGGAATGACAGAGGATGATATGGTTGGATGGCATCACTGACTCAATGGACATGAGTTTGAGCAAGCTCCATGTATTGGTGAAGGACAGGGAAGCCTGGTGTGCTGCAGTCCATGGGTTCACAAAGAATTGGACACAACTGAGTGACTGAACAACACTTGGGAAGCCCATAGACCATGCTGGGCCATCAAATAAGTAAAACATTTTTATGGTTAAAAACACTAGTAAAGGGTTTGAAATCATACACAATATGTTTTCTGGCCACAGTGGAGTGAAATTAGATAGTACTGATAAAGCCATCTGCAGAGCAGCAAGGAGATGCAGACAGAGAACAGGCTTGCAGACACAGCGAGAGGAGGAGAGGATGGGACAAACTGAGAGAGTAATGTTGAAACATATACGCTACCATATGTAAAATCAGATAGGCAGTGGAAATTTGCTGTATGATGCAGAAAGCTCAAATCTGGTACTCCGTGGCAACCTAGAGAGGTAGGATGGGGCAGGAGGTGGGAGGGAAGCTGAAAAGGGAGGGGCCATACACATACCTATGGCTGATTCATATTGATATGCTGCATAAACTAATGCAATATTGTAAAGCAATTATCCTCCAATTAAAAATAAATAAATATAAATTTAAAATAGTAAAAAAAAAAAAGGTCCACCGGGAAAGGATTAAAGCTAAAAATGAAGAAAAGAAAAAAGAAAATCAAACATAGAAAGATATTTGTAAAATATGTGAACATTAAAGAACACACTTCTAAATAATCCATGGATCAAAGAGGAAATCAGAGGAGAAATTAGAAAATATTTTGAGATGAACGAAAACAAAATCACAGCACACCAGAACTTATGGGATGAAGCTAAATCGGTGCATAGAGTGAAATTTATAAAAGTAAATACTTATGTTAGAAGAAATATCTAAACAACCTAAACTTTCACTTTAAGAAATTAGAAAATAACAATGAATCAAGCCCAAAGTGAGTGGAAGGAAGGAAGTACAGATTATAATGAAAATAAATGAAACAAAGAATAGAAAAACAATATAAAAAAGGAAGGAATTAACAGATTATAATGAAAATAAATGAAACAGAGAATAGAAAAATAATATAAAAATCCATGAAACTAAAAGTCAGTTCCTTGGAAAGATCAAAGTTGACCTTTTAACTTTTAACTAGTTTGACAAAGAAAAAAAGAGAAGATTGAAGTTACTAGAATCAGAAATGGAAGAGGAGACATTNATATAAAAATCCATGAAACTAAAAGTCAGTTCCTTGGAAAGATCAAAGTTGACCTTTTAACTTTTAACTAGTTTGACAAAGAAAAAAAGAGAAGATTGAAGTTACTAGAATCAGAAATGGAAGAGGAGACATTACTACCAACCTTAAAGAAATAAAAAGGATTACAAAGAAGTGGGTTATAAAGAAATCAATAATGGTATTTTAACAAATTAGATAGCCTAGATGAACTGTATAAATTCTTAGAAAGACAAAAACTACAAAAGCTGAGACAGGAAGAAACAGAAAACTTGTATTGATCCCTAAAAAAGTAAAGCAGCTGAATCAGTTAAAAACTAAGTCAAACCAAACTAAAATTTCCCACAAAGAAAAACTCATGTCCAGGTGGCTTCATCTGTGAATTGCACCAAATGTTTAAGGAATTAATTCTAATACCTTCCAAAAAACAGAAGAGAAGGGAACACTTCTTAAGATGATCTATGAGGCTAGTACTATCCTGATATCAAAGCCAGACAAAGACATGACAAGAAAGAAAATATAGATCAATATGCTTTATGAATATAGATGCAAAAACCCTTAACAAATACTAGCAAAACAAATCCAGTAGATATAAAAAAGATTATGACCAAAGAGAGTTCTAAGAATTTGAGACTGTTTCAGCCTATAAAAACTATCAATAGATCGTTTAATAAAGAAAAATACTCACATGGTTATTTCAACAGACATAGAAAAACTATTTGAAAAATTCAACAACCTTTCTGATAAAAGCAATCAACCAACTAGGNTTATGACCAAAGAGAGTTCTAAGAATTTGAGACTGTTTCAGCCTATAAAAACTATCAATAGATCGTTTAATAAAGAAAAATACTCACATGGTTATTTCAACAGACATAGAAAAACTATTTGAAAAATTCAACAACCTTTCTGATAAAAGCAATCAACTAACTAGGAATACAAAGGAAGTTCCTCGACCTAATAATAAAAAAATTCAGAGCTAATATTACACTTAATAGTGAAACTGGATGCTTCCCCTTTAAGATCAGTAACAAGACAAAGATGTATGTTCTTGTCACTGCTATTCCACATTGTACTAGAAATTTTAGCCAGAGTAGTTAAGTAACAAACAAATGAACAAAAAAAGACAAAAGGGAACCAAATTGGAAAGAACAAATTTAAATTATCTCTATTTGAAGACATCCTTTTATACAGAAAACCTGAAGAAATCTACAAAAAAAAGAAAGAAAGAAAGAAAAACTGTTAGAGATAATGAATTAATTCAGCAAGTTTTCAGGATAGATAATCAATATACATACAAAAACAGATTTTATTTCTATACATTGGCAATGAACAATGCAAAAATAAAATTAAGAAGACAATTTTATCTATGTAGCATGAAAAAGAATAAAATATTTTGGACTGAATGTAACANAGATAATGAATTAATTCAGCAAGTTTTCAGGATAGATAATCAATATACATACAAAAACAGATTTCATTTCTATACATTGGCAATGAACGATGCAAAAATAAAATTAAGAAGACAATTTTATCTATGTAGCATGAAAAAGAATAAAATATTTTGGACTGAATGTAACAAAAGAGGTGTTAAGCTGTGCACTCAAAATGACAAAACATCACTGAAAGAAATTAAAGACTTAAATAAAAAGAAAGATAGCTTATGCTCACTGACTGGATGACTTAATTTTGTTAAGATACAATATTCTTCAAATTGGTCTACAGATTTGATACAATCCCTATCAAAATGTCAGTTGCCTTTATATTTATTTATTTATTGTGGAGATTGAAGTTTGGATCCTAAAATATAAATTCAAGGATCTCAGATTAGATAAAACAATCTTGAAAAAGAAGAACAAAGTTGGAAAACTCATATTTCCTGGTTTCAAAACTTACTGTGAAGCTCCAGTGCTCAAGGTGGTGTGGTATTGCCTTAAGAATAAACATATACATCGGACCCATAGAAATTAGAGCCCAGAAACAAACCCATGTATTTATGGTCAATTGATTGTTGATAGTAATATCAAGACAATTCAATGAAGGAAGGATAATCTTTTTAACGATGGTGCTGGGACAAGTGGATACTCACCAGTTGAAAGACTGAAATTGTATCCCTACTTAAAATCATATACAGAAAGTAACTTAAAATGAATAAAAGATGTATATGTAAGTGCTAAAACTATAAAACCATTTGATTAAAACATTGGTGTACATCTTTTGACCTTGGATAACAAATGGTTTCTTGGATATGACACCAAAGTATAAGCAATCAAAGGAAGAAAAAAGAAAAATTGGACTTAATCAGAATTAAAAATTCTGTAGTTCTAAGGACGTTATCAAGAAAGTGAAAGGACAACCTACATAGTGGGAGAAATAATTTGTAAATTATATATCTGGAAAGGGTCTAATATCTAGAATATAAAAAGAATGACTACAACTTCACCATAAAAGGACAAGTAACATAATTTAAAAATGAGCAAAGTACTTGAAAAAACATTTTTCCAAAGGAGATATACAAGTGGCTAGTAAGCACATGAAAAGATGTCCCGAAATCATTTGCCATTGTTGGTGGTTTAGCCGCTAAGTCCTACTCTTGGTGACCCCATGGACAGTAGCCCACCAGGCTTCTCTATGGGATTTCCCAGGCAAGAATAATGGAGTGGGCTGCCATTTTCTTCTCCAGGGGATCTTCTCGACCCAGTGATTGAACTCATGTCTCCTCCATTGCAAGCAGTCTCCTGCACTGCAGGCAGATTCTTTACCAACTGAGCCACCAGAGAAGCCCTATTTGCCATTCGGGAAATGCTAATTAAAATCACAGTGAGCTGTCCCTTCACATTTACTTGCTGCTGCTGCTAAGTCGCTTCAGTCGTGTCCGACTCTGTGTGACCCCATAGACAGCAACCCACCAGGCTGTGCCATTCCTGGGATTCTCCAGGCAAGACACTGGAGTGGGTTGCCATTTCCTTCTCCAATGCAGGAAAGTGAAAAGTGAAAGTGA
>SJYV01001329.1:456459-494120 GCA_006410875.1 Neotragus pygmaeus | reverse complement strand
TGCCAGTCCATCCTCTGTGACTTCAGACAGTGCTTCTCAGTAATGCGCTTAGGAGTTGGCTTTTCCTCAGTCTCCCAGTCTTCCCAATTAGTTTCACATAAGCCATTTTCTGCACATGATGAACCCAAGCCACTGTTTTCAGCTGGTTTGGTAAACTAAGTAGGAAAGAGTTGTTTTCAAAGCACCTCCCCTTTCCCTTCAGCCAGATGTGAATTTTCCTTCCTTTAAACCCTGAGAGCCGAGATCCTCAACCTTGACAGCACATAGTCATCATCTTCCTCTAGGGAGCTTAAAAATGCTGCTGCCTGGGCTCCTTCTCCAGAGATTCTGAGTTGAGTGGTCTGGAGGTGCAGCGTGAGATGCTTCAAAACTCCCCAGGGTTACTGACTTGTAGCGCAGATGGAGACGCACTGACCTAGTTCTCTGTGTCTGTCCTTGCTGTCTGGTCAAAGTGAGTGATGAGCATCAGCTCCAGTTCTAAATACAGGAGCTCAGCCCCACCTGCAGAAGCAGAATTTGCATTTGAGCAAGAGCCCCAGGTCCGCTCTTTCAGGTCTGAAGGGTACAAGTGAAGGGGTCTCACCTGGGCATGGTGGCAGAGGGCCTGGAAAAGATCTTCATTCATTTCAGAACCTCTGTTTAGGGATCCAAGCATTCAGCAAACAAGCAAAACCAGATAGATATAGGAACAGCAAAACCAAATCAAAACAGAGGTTATTTAGAGTTAGATGTAATCTACGTCCTCTGTCTCCAGATGAAAGGACATGTCAAACACCCCAGTGTTTTCCAGTGTGTGTGTCTTGACCTGAGAAGCTAAGTCCCTGCTTCCCAAATGCAACCTGCACAGGTCATAGCAACAGCTTACACCCGAGGAAGCGAGTTATGGGGCGGCACGATTTCAGAAATAAACACGTACTGCCCATGGAAACAGAGGCTCATTCAGTTGGAATATTGAAGTCCAATGCTCACCTTGCCTTGTAAATCTATATGAGAGCCATAAAGAGGGGAGACACAGGAGGGCTGTTGATTTGACCAGCCCTAAAGAGAAGAGAAGCATGGCCCCACACCGGGGGGGTGGAAGTTAGGGGGCTTTGGTGGTGGTGTCCTCATGCAGCCTTGCCAGAAGCTTCAGTGGGGCTGAAGGCAGCAGGAGGCACCAGGGAAGACGCCTGGGAGATCACGTGGTTAGTGGGACACTCAGAGAGGTGAGGACAGACAGACCCCCACCTGATGTGGAAAGGGACCTTTTGTGGAGAGAGTGAGAAGAGAAATACTGCTGGGATGGGCAGAGGGGAGGGCAAGAGCAGAGGACTGGAATTCCAGACACAAGGAAGAACATGACGAGGGAGAAAATGTGTGACTGAGGCGAGGACAGAAGAGAGAGTGAAGTCACAGTGCAAGAGACACTGACACGCTGGTCGTAAAGGAAAGGCTGAGGAGGCCGGCAGACCGACGGGGCGAGGCCGAGAGACGCCCCGGAGCCAGTTGCCTCTGCTCTGAGGGGGCAACGACCTTCACACTGTCACACCCCTGGCCTGGCTTCCCTCCTCCTCCCACTTCCACGAATCACGTGAAGGATGGAGGAGGGGAATTGAGCCCTTCTCTTCACTGGCCTGTGAGTGGCTCCTGGCATATCTTCTGAACTCAGAAATGGACCCTGGGCCAGCTATCTAAGAAGGAAAACCAGAGCTTCACAATTCCAGCTTCATTCTGCCCTTTCTCCCCACTTATGACTAATAAGACTACAAAACGCGCTTTCTTCAGATGCCCAAAGAAGTCACTTGGGGTTGCCTCAGTTGAGTGACAAGGAATGTGTGCATTTGGAAGTGGCTGAACACATTTGCCAAGATGCTTGTCCTCTGACCCCATGAGGCTTGACTGAGGTAATGGGAGAGCTAAGTTGGCTATATTTAAACGGCCAAAAAATCTGAAGGGATGGAATTTGTCTGGACATCACTGGAAAGTAAACTGAGCTTGTTGTGAAATCTCCAAAGATGTGTTTTCTCTTGAGTATCTGAGAGGAGGGGTGAGGGTTATGAGCAAGTTCTGCTGGGGTGGAACAAAAAGTGCACGGAATCTGGAGCTCAGCCAGACTCCAGCTCTGCCACTCACCATGGTGCCACGTCGGACCCGGTCCGCCCTCACTGTGAGGCAGGATGTTGGTGACTGCCTTGCAAGGCCACGTGCAGAGGGCCTAGTGCACTGCCCAGCACTTGGTAGGTATCAACCACTGTCGGTTCCTACCTCCCTTCACCTGCATGTTCTGGGGTTGTCCACAAATTCTAAAGACTACAACCACCAGGGATTTTAAGAGAGTGGATTGGATAGTGTAAATATTTAGAAATGTTAATCTTTCAAAGTTTCTCTGTAGCAAGTTTTATATTGGATACTGCTCTTTCATTTGAAAGTGTTTGTTGAGCACCTACTGTGGGCCAGTCACTGGAGATTCGACAGTGAGTGAGAAAGAGGCCTTCTTGTCTTAATGGAGAAGATAACCTGCAAAGGCCCAGGGACGGGACTGTCTGGTTGCCACGACGGCAGCTTAGGTTATGGAGGTGGTCTCAGTGATGAGGGGCATCCTAAACTAGAATGTTTTGGAGAAAAACTGGGGAGGCTAAAAGTCCTTCAATATTCAGGACAAGCCTATATGACAAGGGGTTGTCCCAGTCAAATGCTCAGTGAGAAACTATTGTAGACCAAGGGTGAAAAAAGTCATGGAAGCCAGAAACGTGTCTGTCAGTAGAAATTTTTAACATCATCGTTTCCCTAACATCAACTTTTAAGAGACCTTTGAATTGGATGTTAAGGGATCTCATAGCCTGTTTTCTTTCCTTTTTCAGGTTTTCTAGGCACTTCTCTTTTCTCCTATGGCTTTTCTCTACATGATGATTGTGTTCATTTTTGGATAACGTTCCTAATTCCTTCATGCAGAAAGCTCATGCAACCAACTGTGAATTAAGAAGTGGGATTTACTCAGGATTCTAGGCTTCCAGAGACCTCCTTGATCAGTGATTTGCCTCTACAAGGGGTCTAGCACGTGAGGATCACTGATTTGGGAGAAGACAAACGGGGATCTGAACCCCCCACTGTCTTTGGCAGCATTACGTCTACACTCTCACTAGGCTGAGAGTTAGGAAAGTGCCACTAAAAACTGATGACCCATCTATAACATCTTCAAGGGATTCTGAAGTTTTAAGATATGCACATTTTTGCAAATACACATTAAAAATGAGTTGACAATACAGCCCACCCAATAATCATATTCTTTTAATTTATGCCCCTCTTTATCATGTTCACAAAATCATGTATACTCATTGTGAGAACTTCAACTATTGATGAGCACAAGAAGAGAGCAAATACTTATTCCATTGTGCAGATGCAGAAAAGGCGTCATAAACATTGGGGAACTATCCTTCCAAACAACTCTTGTATTCACAAGTAGCCAGAGAAATGGACAGACAAGAATAATTTTCTAGAAATAGGATCATGCCTTACAAGCTATTTTTTAAAGTTAAAAGTATTATATTTAATTTTTTGTGACATCAACAAAAGAAAAATGGATTAAAGAAACTGCTTAAACTTCAGATAAATGTTTATTTACCATGGGAAATATTTTTGCTTTTTATAATCTTTAAGGCTAAAAAACCAGATAAATTATTTGGAAAATATTCATGAATTCAGTATTGTTAAAAAAAATTCCAGATTTTATACTTAGGTAATATTGATTGCATCTTCACTAAGAAAAATGAGGAAATTGGTTTTCTTATACTTTTATCAGTGTTTACTAATTTTATTACCATTATTCTTTTTGCTTTGTTAAGGTTTATTTCATTTTATTCTTTAATTGTAATTCAAACTCATCATCTATCTTTATCTATCTATCCAGAGAAAAAAGAGCTAGTAGATTAGGCTCTTATCAAATGTGGCAGCTCAGCCTCCAAGGTGGGCCCAACGCTCTTCACTTACTTGTATCTCAGAGCTTATCTGCATAAACAGCAGGACATGGTAGAAATGATGGTCTATGACCTCTGAGGCTGTGTTATANTGTGTTTGCTGGGGGAGGTGAGTTCCATGTCATTCTATGCCAACATTTTGATCCAAAAAGAGTATTTTTCAAATATTAATCCTTAACATGAGAGAAAGAAAATGTTGCCTTTTATTTTTTAGAGCTAACTCAAGTTCTTGAATGTGACCCTGAATTATGTGTGAAATTCTGTTTCACCCAGAAGGAGACTTCTCAATGTTAAATCCTGGAGTAGCAATGTTTGGGATGCAGAGCAGATGCTACTCACCTGTTGAGGTGTGTGCTCTGTGATGGAGGCTGGCAGGGCCCTCTGAGGAACATTTTCATGTCAGCATGTTGCTTCTCTGTGCCTCACTTTCTTCATGGGGACACTGAGGACCTCAGTGCTCAGCCCCTTGAGCATTTTCTCTCTGCCTATCTGATCTCAAGCCTGCTGCACATCTCCTACATTGTGCCGTGTCTTTGGTAACAGGCTCCCTGTGAGCCTCTGAAGGATATGAACTGATTTCCATGTGGAATGACTTGCTAGGGTGAGAGGAAAAGCCTGCCTAGGGTTAGGCAGTTAGGAAGAAGCTAATGGATGTCGGGTAGGGGGAAGGTGGGCGCCGAGGCAGATCACAGAACTGAGATGGAAATTCAGACTCAGTTCTGGTCATAAAAAATATATAAACTTTGGGGACTTTAGGATGAGTCTGCTTCCAAACTCATTCAGGTTGTTGGCAGAATCCAGTTCCTTGGAGGTGTAAGACTGAATATCCTGTCCCTTGCTGGCTGTCAGCTGAGGCTGCCTTTATCTCCTAGAGCCTCTTTGGTTATGGCCCTTGGACCTAAATCTCAGAACCAGCAATGTTATATGGAAGTTTCATGGTGGGAATTCTTCCACCCCCTTGGATCTCTCAAACTCTCTATCCTGGGCTTCCTCCAGCTCTCCTCTGAGACAGCTCCCTGGAGTCTCCAGGATCTCTATGACTCTCCCTCTGAGGCTTCTCTTCTGCTTCTAGCTTGAGAAAGTTTCCTACTTTTAAGAGATCATGTGAGTCAGTTGTGCTCTCTCAGATAATTGAGAGTAATCACGCATCTCAAGATATATAACCTGAAATACTTCTGTAAAGACCTTCTTACCATACATAGTAACATAATGACATAAGCAGATGTTCTGAGGACTAAGGTGTAGGCTTCTCTATGGGGCTAGGGGTGTCATCATTTTGCTACCTGGAACAAGGCAACATCTTATAGTCTGGACTGTCCACCAACCAGGGTCTTTGTCTCCTTTGTTGCCACTGTAAAATCTGTCCTGCCCAAGCAGTTTGAATGTTGATCTGCCATGCCCTTCCCTGCTATGGGGCAGCTATCCCTCTCCCCTTGGTGATGGGCTTGCCCCTCCTGACCTCCCAACTCTATTGCACGCTTCCTAAAATTCTGGGTGGGTTCATACACTTTGAATTACACTGAAGAACAGAAGGATTGTCATGAAATGGACCATCAGAAACACAGTGAGCACAGCAGACTGGGGCTTGGGCTTGTGGGGTTCAGAACTCTGAGGAGACCCTGAAGATTTTTATCAAGCTCTTAAGATCCAAAGTCTTATATTATTGATATGTCAAATATATTTCATCCTTAGAGCAAGCATGTAAATTGATGTGGTGTGCTATTTCAGGAGTTTTCATGGAAACTAGGTTGAACTCTTATATGGAATAAAAGCAGGAAGAGTGAAGCAAAACTTTGTTAGCCTTTGCCCTGCCTGCCTATGGACCTGGTAGTTGTGTTGGATGCCTATGTATTTCAGGACTGTGTAAGGACTAAGTGGAGGGGGGCAGGATAAACCTCATAAGTGACACAGCTTATTATTTATTCCTTATTTCTCTCCATCCTCCATATTCCAGTGTGGAGTTCTGGGCCAACATAGCACCTTGGGGCACAGCTTCCTTGATCCTCACCCTCCTGCTCTGTTGTCCAGTATTAAAAAGTCATCCCTCAGGCCAATAAGGGTTGTTGGCAGTTGCAGATTTGTGTCTCACAACTCAGCCCTCAGCAATGCACAGTAACAGAACTAAACTAACTTAGCTAAGCCTGGGTTCTGCACCCATCCCCAAATAGTGATTTCTGTGATTAGTGGACAAAAGATCCCAAAGGACTTCACCCAGTAGATTCTACCCTTCCATGATCCCATCTCTCTGTTGGGTGTCAGGCTTGAGTCACATCCCTCACTGAGGCCACACTTGTGTATATGTGTGCACATTAGTCTTCCTGAAGATCATGCATTCTGTCAAAAAGGCCCACCCAGTGAAGCATTATATTATCCTGGTTGCTTGCATCCATCTTTCCATACACACAAAGGATTTCCTGGTACATGTTCTGACCTGGAGTCCTAGAGGTGGTGGTTTTCATTTGAGATGAGAACCTCCTTGAATTTCTCATGTTGAATCTACTTGCATTTCCTCTGAAAGATATATGCCACCACAGCATGGTGACTTGCTAGTTCTCCTTAGCAATTCTTCTTTCCTATCACATCCAACAACAATAGCCCTATTCAAAAATGAATACTTGCAAGCAATGAGTTTATCTTCTGTTTGCCGGTATTTGTGTTCCCTGCAGATATTCGCACAAGCAATCACTTTAATAATGAACTGTAATCATCAAATCAAAAGCCTGTGAGATTGTTCAAGTATTACAGAACAAAAGAGAATAGAAGTCTACCTCCAAGATGAACTGAGATTTTATTTTACTTTTTGAATTTTGATTCTAGGTAATGGGACACTGATTGGAGCATCAGCAAATGTGGTTTGTGCAGGAATTGCAGAGAAGCATGGATATGGATTCTCTTTCATGGAATTTTTCAGGTACTTAAAAAATTGGGGCTGATGCACTGGGATGACTCAGAGGGATGGTACGGGGAGGGAAGAAGGGAGGGGGGTTCAGGATGGGGAACACGTGTATACCTGTGGCAGATTCATGTTGATGTATGGCAAAACCAGTACAATATTGTAAAGTAATTAACCTCCAATTAAAATAAATAAATTTATATTAAAAAAGATATAAAACAGAAAAAAATAAAACTTATGCACAATAAAAAAATAAATTTTCTATATAGTCTAAATTTATTACTTCCTAAGCTTAAATAATTAAAAATAAGCCACACATATTTAATATAAGTATGTTTTAATAATCAGCAAGACATTGGTATTTTATGTTGTTTTGAACATTCCAATGGGGATTTTTGCCTTGACTGTCCAGGATGAGGGTGCATAATGAGAGTTCGACATCCTGCATGTTATTACCTAGTGAAAAAATTCATGATAGAAAGGATCCAGGAATATTGCAGACTGGGGGCAGCCTGGGAGCAGGTGCCTCTCAGGAGTATAGCACAGAGAGGAGTCCCTGGATGGGGGAGTGCAGCTGATGCCAGCTCCTGCAAAGGAGAATCTGCTCTGAGGGAGCTGGGCTTGCTCTGGGGCCCCAGCCCCTGCATGCTTGTTTTTTTAATGGCACCACTGCAATTTGGATGGAGGAACTGGGTAAAATAGTCATTGGTGGTGCCTGTAAAATTGTGCTGCCAAAATGAACTGAAATTTATTTGGGGGATACAGTGGTGGCTATCTCATGGAGGCATGCATCCACATCATCTAGGCTGAACCCAACTTTTGATTTCTAGAAATAAGAGATAATTACCTTTATGGATATATAAAGCTCTTAAGGCCACATTCTTTTGCAGTAACATAATTATGAATTCAGATCTCACAGTACTCTCCAGACACCAGATACCATAATCCACTTCTCTGTGTTTCAGGCTGGGCTTTCCAATGATGGTTGTCTCCTGCATGGTTGGGATGTGTTACCTCCTTGTTGCTCATATCGTGATGGGATGGAATTAGTAGATATACAATGTATGAAGACTAAGGGAAACTTGACTCATCATCAATGTCAGTAGAAAACTGCCGCAAAACCACTCTTTGGAGAAAAAAAGGTGCTTACCATGGGGCTGCTCTGAAATGGAGACCTTTGCTATCCACATTCTTATTTGGGTGAAGCTGGCAAACTGTGATAAATACGAGATAACTTACCCAAGATTCTACTATAGGAAAATGTGTATATTTCAATATATATCTTGCTCTGTTCTATAGGAAAAGACACAAAAGGCTTGTATTGTTTAAATGCCACTTCTTCTGAGGTGACTGTTTTCCTTTATGTAATCACTTTTTATGTTAAAATAATAAGAATTCAAATTGTGTATACTCTGAAGTATACCTTTCTTGGGAAGGGCATACAACTTGGAAGGAAATATTAAATGTATTTAAAACATACTGCCCCTTGAGAAAAGGTCTTAGAATTTGTTAGTCTCTTACTTTTCAGTAGAGAAGCTATTGATGTTGTCCATATAGGTCCGCTACTGTGGATACAGCAGGATGAGCAGAAGGAAAGTAGATCTAAATGGGCAGATGGAAGATACTTAGCTCTTTCCATCATTTTTGTTCTTCAGCAAGTGAAAAAAATGTTCATGTCTGCAATAAAAGAAACAATGAAAATTCCACCAGATTTTCTATCAAGTTTGTCAATTCTCTTGATACTGTCTCCAGAATTAATAGGTAAACAATCCAGTACCTATTAAATCCTGTTTCATCATGATAGAAAGAGACAGCACTGAAGGAACAAATGGCTTTTCTATGAATGTTGAAACGACAGAGTTAAACATTGTTCTGATGCCTCATGCATAAACCCTGAAGGTCCAAGGATGGTGGGGACACACTTTTACAGTATGAATTCAAGATAAAGAGTATTCTTCCACTGCATATGATGATCATGTCCTTCTTGAGTTGCATTAGTAGCTATGTACAAGTTTGAAAGTCACCTCTATCCAGATTAAGGCCAGGTGCAGGCAAGGGTGGAGGGACAAGTGGCCAAGCAACAGACACAACTAACATGGGAATTGGAGCCACTTCCGCTTGCAATTTGTGTGTGCCTTGTAGATCTTGGGCTCCAGTCTCCTAAACACCACATAACAGAAGACAATGTGCATGCCTAACTTTATAGATCAGTTGGTTAGAGGATATTTGGTTTACAGCACACAGTTCAACTTTGCCTGGTGGCAATGTTTCCCACAATAAGGTCTTCAATCTGTAGCAGGGCCCAGTAGCAGCCAAGAGCTGCTTTTACAGTGAAGACTAGTAGTCAGAATGGGAGCGTGTGGACCTTATCCAATCATTCATGCTCTGCATTGTGATTTCCCCAAGGAGGTCAGCCAGAGACACTGGGACTCCTTCAGTGTGCTATGCCATTGCAAAAGGCCCCGTTGACAAGGCAGATTGCTTGACAGCTAGGCCTGCTGAAGGGCCTTCATTTGCTTGAGTCATTTGCAGCTTCAGAAGGTCAT
Organism: Neotragus pygmaeus; assembly: GCA_006410875.1. Taxonomy (NCBI): domain Eukaryota; kingdom Metazoa; phylum Chordata; class Mammalia; order Artiodactyla; family Bovidae; genus Neotragus; species Neotragus pygmaeus. Next base: position 484,728 of record SJYV01001329.1, on the reverse strand, counting down.
CTGGTAATGGGTTGGAATAGCTTCTCCAATGTGTTATATGTTTCCTATAAGATTGAAAGTGGACCTCCAAGAACTGTACTGTTAAATTTTTGTGTGTGATTAGTGCAATAATTTGTCTCTCACTTTGCAGTGTAATTTTAAGTCACTGATTGGTATTAGCCTTTAAATTTTCCCTAGAGAAATGAAACTGAGATGGTGTACTTTTTTGCTTTTACTATCTTGGTATGGATGAGAAGTTTCCTAGTATAAAAGAGAACGATTTTGGAGAGTCTGATAGTTACTTATCATATTATCTATCCCAGGACTTATTCTGGAGCTAGGGAAATAACCTCAAGATGGGTCTACTACTCCACAGAATCAAGTATTGTATGAGCTTAGACCAAGAATGCATCCACCGTTTGACCTCTGTAGGCTGCTACTCTATAAATAACTAGAGGGCATTTTGGGTCACTGAGAATTGCAGAAAATTGATACTAGAAAAGAAAATATGTTTTCATCAATGTACAAATTACTGTTATTGTGCTTGTTCAGTTGCTAAGAGGTGTCTGACTATTTGCAACCCAATGAAATGCAGCATGCCAGGCTTCCGTGTCCTTCAGTATCTCCCAGGGTTTGCTCAAACTCATATACATTGAGTTAGTGATGCCATCCAAACATCTCATCCTCTGTTGCCTGCTTCTCCTCCTGCCCTCAATCTTTCCCAGCATCAGGGTCTTTTCCAATAAGTCAGTTCTTTGCATCAGGTGGCTGAAGTATTGGAGCTTCAGCTTCAATATCAGTCCTTCTAATGAATATTCAGGGTTGATTTCCTTTAGGATTGAGTGATTTGATCTCCTTGCAGTCCAAGAGACTCTCAAGAGTCTTCTCCAATACCACAGTTCAAAAGCATCAATTCTTTGGCACTCAGCCATCTTTATGGCCTAACTCTCACACCCATACATGACTACAGGAAAACCATAGCTTTGACTATACAGGCCTTTGTCCGCAAAGTGATTTTTCTGGTTTTTAATACACTGTCTAGGTTTGTCATAGTTTTTCTTCCAAGGAGCAAGCACCTTTTAATTTTATGACCGCAGCCACCATCTGATTTTGGAGCCCAAGAAAATAAAATATGTCACTGTTTCCATTATTTCCCCATCTATTTGGCATGAAGGGATAGATCAGATGCCATAATCTTAGTTTTTCAAATGTTGAGTGTTAATTTTTCACTCTCCTCTTTCATCTTCACCAAGAGGCTCTTAGGTTCCTCTTCACTTTCTGCCATTAGAGTGGTATCATCTGCATATCTGAGATTGTTGATATTTCTCCTGGCAATCTTGTTTCCAGCTTAGGATTCATCACAACGGGTATTTTGCTGATGTATTCCGCATGTAAGTTAAATGTCGTCATGTCTAAGTGTTGTCAGTGAAGCAGAAGTAGATGCATTTTTTGAATTCCTTTGCCTTTTCTATGATCCAGTNGCAATCTTGTTTCCAGCTTAGGATTCATCACAACGGGTATTTTGCTGATGTATTCCGCATGTAAGTTAAATGTTGTCATGTCTAAGTGTTGTCAGTGAAGCAGAAGTAGATGCATTTTTTGAATTCCTTTGCCTTTTCTATGATCCAGTGGAAAGTTGGCAATTTGGTCTCTGGTTCCTTTACCTTTTCTAAATTCAGTTAGTACATCTGAAAGTTGTCTGTTTAACTGCTAAAGCCTAGTTTGAAGGATTTTGAGAATTATCTTGCTAGCATGTGAAATGAGTGCAATTGTATGGTAGTTTGAGCATTCTTTGGCATTGCCTTTCTTTGGGATTGCAATGAATATTGACTTTTTCCAGTTCTGTGGCCACTGCTGAATTTCCAAGTTTTCTGGCATTTTCAGTGCAACACTTTAACAACATCATCTTTTAGGATTTGAAATAGCTCACCTGGAATTCCATCACCTCCACCTAGCTTTGTTCATAATAATACTTCCAAGGCTCACTTGACTTCACATTCCAGGATGTCTAGTTCTAGGTGAACAACTGCATCATCATGGTTATCGGGGTCATTAAGACCTTTTTTTGTAGAGTTTTGTGTATTCCTGTTACCTCTTTTTAATATCTTCTGCTTCTGTTAGATCCTTACTGTTTCTGTCCCTTATTGTGCCCATTTTGAATGAAATACTCCCTTGATATCTCTAGTTTTCTTGAAGAGAGCTCTATTCTTTCCCATTCTATTGTTTTCCCCTATTTCACTGCATTGTTCACTTAAGAAGGCTTTCTTTTCTCTCCTTGATGTTCTCTGGAACTCTGCATTCAGATGGGTGCATCTTTCCCTTTACCCTTTGCCTTTAACTTCTCTTCTTTTTCTCAGCTATTTGTAAGGCCTCCTAGGAGAACCATTTTGCCTTGTTACATTTCTTTTTCTTTGGGATGGTTTTGATCACTGACTCCTGTACAATGCTATGAACCAACTCATTGGAAAAGACCCTGGTGCTGGGAAAGATTGAAGGCAGAAGAAGAGGGCAACAGAGGATGAGATGTTTGGATGGCATCACTGATTCAGTGGACATGGATTTGGGCAAACTCTGGGCGATGGTGAGGGACAGGGAAGCCTGGTGTCCTGTGGTCCACAGGATTGCGAAGAGTTGAATATGACTTGGTGATTGAATGACAGACCCTGTGACGAAAAGGACATCTTTTTTGGTGTTAATTCTAGAAGGTCCTGTAGGTCTTCATAGAACTATTCAACTTCAGTTTCTTTGGTATCAGTGGTTGGGGAACAGATTTAGATTAGTGTGATGTTGAATGGTTTTCCTTGGAAATGAGTTCATTCTGTTGTTTTGGCGATTGCACCCAAGTGATGCATTTTATACTCTCTTGTTGACAATAGGGCTACTCCATCTCTTCTAAGGGATCCTTGCTCACAGGAGTAGATTTAATGGTCATCTAAATTAAATTCCCTCATTCCCATCCATTTTAGTTCACTGATTCCTAAAATGTCAGTGTTCATTCTTGCCATCTCTTGCTTGACTACATCCAATTTACCTTAATTCACAGACCTCACATTCCAGGTTCTTATGCAATATTGTTCTTTACAACATCAGACTTTACTTTCACCACCAGACACTCAACAACTAGGAGTCATTTCTCTTTGGCCCAGCTACTTCATTCTTTCTTGAGCTATTTCTCTGCTCTTCTGCAGTATAGTAGAGTATTGGATACCTTCTGACTTGGGGGGCTCATCTTCTGGTGTCATATCTTTTTGCCTCTTCATACTGTTCATGTGGTTCTCTAGGCAAGAATACTGGAGTGGTTTGCCATTCCATTCTCCAGTGGACCATGTATTGTCAGAACTCTCCACCATGACCTGCTCATTTTGGTTAACGCTGCATGTCATGGCTCATAGCTTCACTAGTTACAGAAGGTTGTGGCCCATGTGATCGTTTTGTTTAGCTTTATGTGATTGTGGTTTTCATTCTGGAGGCTGTGAGATTGTAATTCTTGCTTTTTCTCTCTGCTCTCTGATGGATGAGGATAAGAGGCTTGTGCAAGCTTCCTGATGGGAGAGACTGGCTTTGGGGAAAACTGGGTCTTGCTTTGGTGGGCAGGGCCGTGCTCAGTAAATGTTTAATACAATTGTCTGCTGATGGGTGATGAGGAAGCCCAAGGTGGTGGAATAGGACATGCACTCATCTTCTCTTGCGAGAACACCAAAATCGCAACTAGCTATTGAATAACTATTGATAGGAGAACATTGGAAAACCTCTTAAAAAGATACCTTATATCCAAGGACACAGGAGAAGCCACAACAAGACAGTAGGAGGGGAACAATCAAATTGAAATCAAATCCCATACTCAACAGATGGGTTACTCACACTTTTCAGTTCAGTTCAGTTCAGTTCAGTCGCACAGTTGTGTCCAACTCTTTGCAACCCCATGAATCACAGCATGTCAGGCCTCCCTGTCCATCATCAGCTCCCAGAGTTCACTCAGACTCACGTTCATCGAGTCCGTGATGCCATCCAGCCATCTCATCCTCAGNGGATTCCTGGATAAGACATTCTGAGAATAATAAATGTTTATTGTTGTTTTAAGCTGCTAAGTTTTGGGGAATTTGTTCCAGATCAGTAGATAATGAATAAACCATCCTCTTCAAGGATCTGACTAGCCAGTCTATTAGCAGGAATATAGAAAGGCATATTTTTTAATAGAGGAAAAGTTCTTGGGGAGAAGGAAGGAACCAATATCTATTGAATACTTACAATGTGGTAGGTATTGTTACCCTATGTTATCTTATTTAACCCTATAGCAACCCTGTAGAATTGTGCAGAGGGTACTTGCTTGCCAGCTTGGAGGTAGTCTGCTGCAAAAATGTAATGACAGGACCTATTAAAAAAAAACATCCGTTTGCCTCACACTTTTGCAGGAAATTTGTTTCCTATCAACTGAGCCTCACGGGGCAGAAATTTCTTCTGGGAAAAAATATTGACTGGGAATCAGCTGTGAAATACAATCAACCCACTAATTGAATAATGTATATATCTAGCCCTGTGGCTCATTCTGTAGGGACATACCTGAGAAGTACTAACCAGTATTACCTTCAAGGAGGCAGAGACAGCACTTAAGTCCAGGAGTAGAATCAGAAAGCAAAGTGAGAAAGTACTGACACTGTTAAAGTGCTCCGTCATTTGATTATTTGGCTTTCCTTAACAAGAGCCTCTCATTTGTCAGGTTGTACCCATGAAGAACATGAAATATATGATTTCTGTTCTCTGGGAACTAAGGGATGGTTAGACATGCAAAAATGATGTAGGTTGCATTATTTGGAAGACTCCCATGGTAGGGTGGAAACTGTAGCTTGGCTTGCCTAGTCTTCTTTCTAGGGTACCTTACTTTACCCAATAGCCTGAAAAGTTAAAATCAAAAATTTCAGCTTCCCTTGTAGCTAGGCTTTAGAAGAAAACCAGGTTCTTCTTCTTCTTCTTTTTTTTTTTCCCAATTAGAGGTATTTAGGAAAAATTTAGAAGGCAGGAGTGTAGCAGTCTAACTGTTTTCTGATGAAAGTCAGGTCATGAACATATGATGTTTTCTGCCACGCAGGAGGTTCAGCTGCCAGTTTTGGGGGTTTGAGAAACAGTAGCTGTAGTGACTGTGATTCTGGCATCCTGATTTTTGGAATACAGTAGTGGATTCTTGAATTCAAGTTTCAGTGGTGGTTTCAGAGGTGAATCAGTTTTGTAGTGTCCAGGAGTAATTTCTGGCCTAACCTAGAGAGCTCCCTCCTACAACTCTGCTTCAAATTTTGTACACCCTAAATAAATACATATGTTAAATCCCTTTTTGCTTACAATGACTATAGGGTTTTCTTTTTCATGTAGTGAACCTGGACTGATAAATGCTGTAAGAAAAAACTCAGTGATCAGAGTTCGAGCAGGGGATAGAAGGGAAAGGGAAATAAGAAAGGAATTTTTGGAAGATGTAACTTTTTTAGCATAAAGAAATAAGGATTTCAGAGAGGCCAGAGGAGAGATGAGGGCACCCAGGTGGAAGTGAGTAAAAGAGCCCATTTCTCCTTCTCCCAAGCTCATACCTATCACTTTCCACCCTTCAGCAGAGTGGGTTATGTTTTTCAGTAAGGCCTAGGTTTGAATAGGAGAAGGAAATGGCAACTCACTCCAGTATTCTTGCCTGGAGAAGCCTATGGACAGAGGAGCCTGGAGGGCTGCTGTCCATGGGGTTGCACAGAGTTGGACACGACTGAAGCGACTTAGCAGCTACAGCAGCAGGTTTGAATGAACAGTTTCTTGGAGTTTCTGTTTGCTGTCACTGGAAAGTGTGTTGTTTCAATATGGGATTTAATTCCTAGCACACAGACTCTCATGGAGCCGGCTCATGGATCCTGTAAAGACAAATATATCTGGAGAAGGTAATGCTTTTCCTTTCCTGCTGCCTTCCTGATTCGTCACCTCCCTGGAAAGTGCAGGCTGCTGTCCGGGCTCAGCTCCCGATCAGCAGCTTCCCCCAGGGAGGATAAAACGGAGGGACCAGGTGTTCTCCGACATGGCAAATCAGAAGAAAAATCACTGTACTGGGAGCGAGGAGACCTGGGATCTAAATTTAGGTCTGCTGCCTACTGGCTGTTTAACCCTGGGCGGGTTTAATTAATAACCAAATCTTTACTATCTTGTGAATCTGCCCGCTTCGCTCCATTTAAAAGGCTGCAACCTTATCACTTCTGTTACACCTCCTGATATCTGTGCATGCTCCACGATCCTTTCTCCTAGATGCATCCAGCATAATCTTGTAAGAATGCAAATAGGGTCATATCCTCTTCTGACTCTTCAAAGCTTCCCAGTGCCCCCAGGTTGCCAAAACTCCTGGGCAGGACCTTCAGTCTGGTTTGGTCTCAGTGACCCTCTTTACCCTTCTCTCCAGAAAAGGCTGTATTTTAAGGTGAACTAGAGTCAGTGGTTCCTAAACAGGGCTATTCATACTGAGGGTGTACATAAGACAGTCCATTGGGATGTGGCTAGAAAATACTAGAACTTCTATGTGTTTTTTTTAGGCGTTACACAAAATGGACAGTTAATTAATGACACATGCACAGAGACTTCTGTTTATAAAGAAAGATTGAATAAGATAAGCCCACATAAATTCCAAGAAAGGGATGGGACTATTGTTTCCTCAGTTCTGATTATAAACTCATTATCAGCCACATTAGGAAGTAAAGGCAATGGCAACCTAATTAGCCCAGATGAGAATTAGGCCAAAAAAGGGTCAAAATTATGAAGTTGACTTTATAAAGGATTTACATTCACTGTCATTAAAAATGACCCTCACCTACGTGTGTATGGTGCCTTGACATATTGGCTGCTATAAGTGAATGAATATAAATTATAATTAAATAACCATATGGGTGCCTGCTCAAAAACATTTTTCTGGTATAATTGCATAGTAAAGAAATTCAGAGACCACTGAGTTACACATAGACTTAGGTCTAGATGCTCTAAGAATCTGCCCTAGATCCAATAAATGAACCCTGGCTTAATGAAATAATGTGAACTTCTTGGTTATTGGTGATTTTATTGCATTTATAAAGTGGAGTTGTTACTGTGCAGTATATTCTCAGTGTATGCTAAAAGAGTAGACTTGAAAATTTGGAATATTTTATCTGCAAAATCATTTGATCTGGATATTGTCTGATGCTCACATTAAAAAAAAAAGTAGATATTATGTACCATTCAAAATTATGTCCCTAATAGGATGGGTTATGGTACCCTGCCCCCTGTGATGGTGAATTGCTTCCTGACATTAGGACCAATTGGATCTCGTACCTGTCCATCATTTAAAACCCAGCAAGCAATGCCCTTTTTGAACCACAGCCATTGTTGAAGTAATTTGTTTACCCCAGCCATCAGAATACAGTCAATAAACTGCAGGGACTGACAAAGTGGCACTGTATAGGCAGCACAGGAAAATTGGAAAAGTGAATTGTAGGTGGTATGTGACCAGCAATAAATAATCAGCTTATTCCCATTGCAGCAATGTCTATGACCAGGAGAAAAATCTGCCTAGTGGAAAATTTGAATCAGACCAAAGTGGGTCATTTAATTCTGTATGAATATCTTTGAGAGTGAATATGCTCTGATTCTCTAAGCAAGATGTCTCTCCACAGTACCTAGTTTTGTTAAAACCTTACCTGCTGACACCTGGACTCTGAAATTACAGTTGGCTTTCCATACCATGGCATCCACATCCACAGATACAGAGAGCAGACTGTACTATGCCATTTTACATAAAGGACTTGAGCATCTGCAGATTTTGGTATCCACTGGGGTCCCCCCTGCTAGTATGGAGGGACCACTGTATGTCATTAGTGATTTATTCTTCTGAGCTAAACATAGACCTCTTCGGGTACCTTTTGTTGAAAAATAGGCAGCCCTAGAAAGAGCACAGTGAGTCAAATATCCTTCAGTGTGACTTGGTCTAGTAAATGGTTCCCCCTCTGGGGAGAGCTCTCAGACAGTATTAGGGCTCCGAGGACCCTGGGAGGGGATCTAGGAGGAGGTGGGGAGCTGCTAGGGAGGGAGGGGAGTAAAGGCAGAGAAGCAGAGTGCCAAAGGGCAGCTTTAANTGGTCTAGTAAATGGTTCCCCCTCTGGGGAGAGCTCTCAGACAGTATTAGGGCTCCGAGGACCCTGGGAGGGGATCTAGGAGGAGGTGGGGAGCTGCTAGGGAGGGAGGGGAGTAAAGGCAGAGAAGCAGAGTGCCAAAGGGCAGCTTTAAAGGTTTTGTTTGTAACCAAGAAAGAACCTGATTTTAACCCTTTAGTATTCTTGCCTGGAGAATTCCATGGATAGGCGAGGCAGGTGGGCCACAGTCCATAGGATCACCAAAAGTTGGACATGACTGAGCGACTAACACTTTTACTTTTCACTTTTTCAGGTCAAAAATTGACAGTTTCCAACACTGAGTTTCTCATAATCCTCTGGACTTGGGTAGGAATCACATCTTTCAGAATTAATTCAGTGTGATAGAACATTCAAGGAGGCCCAGTAAATTCTAGCTTCCAGTTTTCAGTGCACTTGCCATTGGTTTGTTTGTTGATGGGCAATCCAGGCACATTCAGACTCTAGGCAATCACCCCATTTTCTTATCAGTTATGGACAAATGAGAGACAGGAAAGGGAATTTCTAGGGAGAATGGATAAATGGTCTTCAACACAAAATTGTTGTGTGATTAGGGGTTATCTGACGAACCTCTTGCAGGATCCCATTTCTCATCCTTATTGTGGATGATTGAGCATGATATTGTGGCCATTCTGATGGCATCTTTCAGAAGATTTCATTTCTGATGTTCACTTGCCTGCTTGTTCAGCAAGCTGACATATCTGTTCAATACTGCACCCCCTCCCCGCAACACACACAACTGATGGATTTTAGTAGATGTAGTAGATTAGTAGTGAAAAAAATCAAAGTAGTTTGACAAAAATGTCCTCTTTTGATAGAATTTATTAGTCATTTGCTAACTAAATCGATCAGCTATTTTTTTCTTGATTTTTTTTGTTTTTGTTTTTAGACATAACAAGTTCAGCTAACTAAAAAGACCAGGTGTCTAATCGACTTGGCTGGTTGTGCTGACAGTTATTTGATATGACATCAATTGACTCAACTGACGGGAATTTGAATGAGTTCAGTCAAAATGTTTGAATCCATCAGCGGGGAGTATCAACCGATTTTTGCTCTGGAGAAAGCACTCAGAGTCTGCCTTTTACAAGGAGGAAGTACAGGCTGTTTGGCCTCAAGAAACAAAAAATCAAGAGGAGAACTCTTTGAAAGACCCTGAGTGATTTTTTTTTTTTTTTTAATGTCTTCTGATCTCTGTAAGGACCTGAGTTTCTCCAGGGAACAGAAATCTATGTGCCCCATTAGAGTTCCATGTTTTAAGTCTCTGGGGAGGCTGGTGGCAGCAGAAATGAATCTGAGGGTAGATGTTTTCTATGTTACAGCAGAGACCTCACACTAAGTCTGTCCTTAGGGTGTCCAGAGCCAGACCGTAGAGAAGCTATGTCTACTGCTAAAATGAGTGTTCAGTTTCCATGATCTGAACTCCTCAGCCTGCCTCAAACTTTTTTTTCCAGCCTCCTACTTCCTTCTCAGTGTCTTACACCCTCATACTGTCCCTCTCTAGGGCAAACAATAGCCTCTAATACCCCTCAGGAAAGGAAGAAAGTGAAGTTGCTCAGTTGTGTCCGACTCTTTGTGACCCCTTGGACAGTAGCCTGCACCAGGCTCCTCCATCTGTGGGATTTTCTAGGCAAGAGTACTGGAGTGGGTTGCCATTTCCTTCTCCAGGGAATCTTCCTGACCCAAGGATCGAACCCAGGTCTCCTGCATTGTAGACAGACGCTTTGTCATCTGAGCCACCAGAGAAGTCCATACCCTTCAGGAAGGAGTGGCAAATCATTCCGCTCACTAACCCTCCCCGAGACAGATTACATTCCCTTCAGAGACTGGCACTTCAGTAGGTACTGTGAGCCAGGCCTGTGCCAAGCACTTCACACGCGCTGCCTTGTTTCACAGTCCCAACAACCCCTGACCGTCACAGGCCTCATCCGCAGCTTTGCAGCGTTTATGAATTAAACGTCCTTGGCTGAAGTTCGGCGCTGAAGTTCTGGCAATTTTCTGGATGTGTTTGGCTTGCTCTCGGCAGTGAACTGACACTCCTGGAACAGGCTCCCGGATCCCAGAAGGACAGAGACCCTTGGGCATCTTGTATGGCCACGCACAACCTCACCTAGAGAGAGTTGCTGCAGTGGCCAGTGACAAAGCTCTGATCGTTCAGATCCTTCAGACAGCCCTGCCAAAGTAGCAGCTTCTTTGATAAGACCAAAGGAAATGCCCCCGGCCTTGTCCGAGGAAGCAAATGTCACGCGCTTTAGTTCAGCAGGAAAGACTCGAGAGCTTGAGGGTCACCAAGGCTGTGTCTCATCGAATTGAGACAGCCTGGACCCTTTGCTGCAGTGCTGAAATTCTTGCACCTGGACAAATGTCTCCTTGAGCAACAAAATGCAAAGAAACTATATGGGACTAAAAATAACTGCATGCTTGTGCTGCTGCTGCTAAGTCACTTCAGTCGTGTCCAACTCTGTGTGACCCCATAGACGGCAGCCCACCAGGCTCCGCCGTCCCCGGGATTCTCCAGGCAAGAACACTGGAGTGGGTTGCCATTTCCTTCTCCATGCTCGTGCAGTTGGCGCAAATTCTGGACCAAAAGATGCAAAAAGACCAAAAAAACCCAAACAAAACAAAAACAAAAAACCAAACCCTCCACTTCTGAAGAGCTGGGAGCAAAAACTGGGTGTCAGGAACAAAACCAGATACTAAGCACACTCCCTGCACCATATACCACAAAGGGGTGGACGAACCACTGAAGCCACCCTTGTAGCCTGACACGTGGACACACCCTTACCCTCACCCCATATAAAGAAGAAGTTTGCCCACTCCCTCGGGGAGCCCACAAACAAGGGAACCTGTTACTTGCTCTTGCTCCCTGTTGTTGCAGTAGGGGCCCAAATGAAGCCTTGCCTGGATTTCTTGTGTGACCTCTAGTCAATTTCTATTGATTGAGGAAGGCCAGAACCCCTGGCTGATATCAATATTACAGATTTGGTGTTCATTCCCCAAGCAGTGCTTACTAATGGGTCAGTCTGATCAATGCATTTGAGGGAAAACCTCATGCAAACTTTTCCTCCAATGGCATTCATTCAGCAAACATCTGCTCAATGGCACAGATGTCAGCTGGGCTGGGGGCATCCTCTGGATCACTAGCCCATCGCACTAAATGCAGAAGAAAACTCTGCTGGAATTAGCCAATGAGATCAAAGCACTTGCACCAGACTCAGAAAACATTACTAAAGTGATCTGAGTGGTGAATTGGTCCAACCTGGTCCCTTTCTGTGTGGCCGCTGAGCAGTTCCATTACAAGACACGCACCCTGTCCTCTCTGGAGATTCAAGGTTGGGATCAGTTGCCTGGCAAGGGGTTGGGGAAAGTCCTGTAAAGGAGGCGATGGTTCTGGTCAGTTTCTGTCACCTGTCTTCTCTATTTTAGGTGACCCTGGTGCTTCTATACAGTGGACTTTGATGACTCCGTGTGTTTTCCCACAACACCCGCATGTGGCAGGTTAGGCTGACAGAGACTAAGGGTCTGTCCATTGTCACATAGGCAGTGAATGCCTGGTTCTGTAAGATGGTGTGTATTGGGATGTGCTCTCTCTTTTGCATGTTCCATAAGATGACGTAGCAAGGTGCTGATATCCCTGGGCAGGACCAGCCAAATTCGTTGGAATAAAGGACAGCATAGTGATGAGGGGAAGGATGAGGCTCTGGAGCCAGATGACGAGTCTGAGTCTCAGTGTTCAGCCCACTTCCCAGCACCATGACTTTGGCCACGAGTTCTCTCATGTGCAAAATGAGGATTGTGGTTAATATTGGCCCGGAGTCAGCTTCATGGGCACACGACCAATGCGAGGGTATGTGCTTTTGAGCTTAAGAGGGCCTGGGCTTGAGGTTTGATGCTCTATAATTGCCATCTTGAAACTCTTCATAACTCACATACCTTAAGTTATTAAAAATCTTGAATTTGCGCTTTGTGAGTGAAGTCTGATAGGAGATTGGGTCACGAGGTGGGGAGGCTTGGATCCTCAGCTCACACTCGGTGCTACCTCCCACTGCCTCCCCTGGTCTCTCTTCTTTGCTCCCCTGTCTCTGCGTGCCCGTGGCCCTGCCCAGCTTCTCCCTCTTTGCTCCGCATCTGGGGGCGGCTGCTGCCTTCTCTGCACAGGTGTGTCTAGGTGCTCAGGTACAGGGGTGGGAGGTCAGAGCTGGGTGGTGCCCCCGAGGCATCTTGGCCATTCCTAGTACCAAGTGAATCCTGGCCCAGAGGTGGCCGTTTCCTTGACGGGTCACTGTTCACAAAGGGCTGGGGTCGAGAGCTTGGCTCAACTCTGGTGCAGGTGTGTGCATCTGAGGGTTGAGGGGTGGGAATCTGGTAGCCAGTGGGCCTTTGTCTGTGTGCTGAGTGTCAGGGTGGGACCCCTGGTGTCTGGAAGAGTCTACATTTACCTGGCTGGTGCAACATTATAGTATCAGATAAAAACACCATGCCAGGCCAAGAAGGTGAGAGAGTGAGAAAACCACTCCAATGAAGAGTGGAAAAACTTTTATATTTGAGTAACTTTCCTTTTAGATTTCTCGTGCTTTTTGGACAGGGGCCCCATAGTTTCATTTCACACGAAGCCCCACAGGCTCTGTATCTGACCCTGCATCGCCTTGGGGCTGTGGGGAGGGTTTTGGATGAGCAAGCACCTGAAAGTGCTGGGCCAGTGGGGGCCAGTGGGGGCGTGCTCAGGGTGATCTTGTCCATTTCCAGCTGGAGGTGCTGACCGACTGTCAGGTTCTGCTCCTTTGGAGCAGCAGGGCTACAGTCAAGATCCCCAGGGGCACCCTCCACCCATCGAGCTCACAACAAAATAGAGCTCTCTTCCTAACTCCAGACATGCTTCTTTAAATCGGGCCAGGTATTGACAGGTAACTAGCTGTGTTTGCAACAGACAGGGCAGGTCAGGGTCAGGGCTGTGGCAGGCATCTCACTGAATCCAACTGGAAGGAGAGCAAGGGGATCATCATATGGTCACATCCACTGCGATTCAGCTCATTTCCATCATGATAATGAATTCAAGAATGAGCTTTTGAAATGAACTCTCGATCAGAAGGGAGGCGGTAATTGCACTGGTTATTAGCGATTACTCCTGGATGGGGGTTAGGGGTGTGAGCAATAGAATTAAATGAATTTCCTTTGAAAGTTCTGCTGCACAAAGTAAGAGATATAAATGCTACATTATGTGTTTAAAATACCTCCAGGGTTTGGTTTATAGACTTGTTTATATTTATATATTTATTTGAATGTTTATGGCTTTCTCTGTGTCATTTTCACATTGGTATCTCCATACTCATTATGGTTTTATGACCGCTTTTTGGAAATCAGTGGCTGAACATACCAGCACATGATGTGATGAGAGAAGGAGATCCAGAAAACAAAAACAAGTTTAATATTGTAGTTGAGGGGAAGAGCCTTCCCTTGGGGTCAGAAAGTTAAAAACGAAGCTCGGGGTCTGTGCACGTTAGTTAGAATCTTGGCAAGTTACTGCCTAGTAGGCAGCTGCACCATGCTTGTCACTTCAGTTGTGTCCAACTCTTTGCAGCCCTATGGAGCCCACCAGGCTCCTCTGTTCATGAGATTGATCAGGCAAGAATACTGGACTGGGCTGCCATGCCCTTCTCCAAGGGGCCTTCCCAACTCAGGGATCAAACCCAAGTCTTCTCCCTTACAGGTGGATTCTTTACTGCTGAGCCACTGAGGAAGCCCAGTAGACAGCCTAGTGATAGTCAAATTCCAGCCCTCCAAAAGTTGGGGCGACAGAGGCCTTGAGAGGTTGAGGGACTGATCAGGGCTCTTGAAGCTCATTGTCCAGAAGTCAGGATGAGGGCCCAGCTCTCCTGATGTCCAGAGCTCCTCCAGACCTACCCTCCTTCCCATCCTGTACACAGAGTGACTTTCCCATTGGGAAAAGCAGGCACAGCCCACAATACTTTTAAGGGTCCACAAAAATGCTTTAGTTTCTTTAAAAATCATAAGTGAAAGTGCATATAATTCAGCCAGGATTATATTTATCTCAGTACCAGTTCAGTTCAGTCACTCATCTCAGTACCAATGCAGTCATAAAATACAATTTTTAATTTTTTTATGGAAGAAGGGACTTATGAAAGTCAAGTGCCTAGGGCCCCCCCACAAGTCATCATTTTGCCCTGCTGATACAGACCAACCAAGACAGCCATGAGAGAAATTCAGGGTGGGGGACCCAGTCTTCCAAGTTGGCCCCTCCTCGTGGTGATGAGGCTCTGCTCCCTCCCTATCATGCTCCTTTTAAGTAAGCTCTTTTGTCTCAAATGTCTTTCTGCCTCTCTGCCGAAAGGTCATTTCAAACAGGGAAGAGAGGCTCTGAATTACACATTAGAATGGGCAACGAGTGATAGAAGTAAGCTACATGGGCAAATCTATGTGCGTGTACTGTCAGTTGCTCGGTCATGTCTCTTTGTGACCCCCACGGACTGTAGCCTGCCAGGCTCCTCTGTCTATGGAATTCTCCAAGTGAGATTACCAGAGCAGGTTGCCATTTCCTGGGCTTCCCAGGTGGCACTAGTGTTANGGAAGGTGCAAGAGGGAGGGGAGATGTGCATACATATAACTGACTTACTTGGTTGTACAGCAGAAACTAACACAGCATTATAGAGCAAATATACCCCAATTTGAAATAAAACATAAGAAGAATAAAAGGGTAAGATTTCTGTCCAAGAACAAAACTCTGCTTTGCCGGTCACCTGGATCAGTCCTCTTAAGGGCAGAGCTTGGTGACTGGTCCCTGAATCTTGACAAGGATGTTGAGGGTCCTCTCATATCAGAAAATGGAGTCTAGTCCAATGCCTGACTCTATTTTTATGCCTAAAATAGATTCTAAAAAATTCTAAACACCAGTTCTTCAATTTATCCAGTTTTTGACTCACACTGATTTGAATACGGATTCTGTTTTGTCCTTTAGTTCTTCTTAAAAGGAAGAGTCACACAGCTGAAGAAGTCTTAACCCACGTTGCCCTAAAAGACATAAATATAATGGACGAGATGTACAGAGCACAAGCTGGAGTCAAGATTGCCGGGAGAAACATCATTGACCTCAGATATGCTGACGACACCACCCTTATGGCAGAAAGTGAGGAGAAGCTAAAGAGAAAGTGAAAGTGAAAGAGGAGGGTGAAAAGGTTGGCTTAAAGCTCAACATTCAGAAAATGAAGATCATGGCATCTGGTCCCATCACTTCATGGGAAATAGATGGAGAAACAGTGGGAACAGTGTCAGACTTTATTTTGGGGGGCTCCAAAATCACTGCAGATGGTGACTGCAGCCATGAAATTAAAAGACGCTTACTCCTTGGAAGGAAAGTTATGACCAACCTAGACAGCATATTCAAAAGCAGAGACATTACTTTGACAACAAAGGTCCGTCTAGTCAAGGCTATGTTTTTTCCTGTGGTCATGTATGGATGTGAGAGTTGGACTGTGAAGAAGGTTGAGCACCGAAGAATCGATGCTTTTGAACTGTGGTGTTGGAGAAGCCTCTTGAGAATCCCTTGGACTGCAAGGAGATCCAACTAGTCCATTCTAAAGGGATCAATCCTGGGTGTTCATTGAAAGGAATGATGCTAAAGTTGAAGCTCCAATACTTTGGCCACTTGATGCGAAGAGCTGAGTCTTCTGAAAAGACCCTGATTCTGGGAAAGATTGAGGGCAGGAGGAGAAGGGGACAACAGAGGATGAGATGGTTGGATGGCATCACCGACTCAATGGACATGAGTTTGGGTAAACTGACATCACTGACTCGATGGACATGAGTCTGAGTGAACTCCAGGAGTTGGTGATGGACAGGGAGGCCTGGCGTGGTGTGGTTCATGGATCCCAAAGAGTCCGACACAACTGAGCGACTGAACTGAACTGATGTACAGAATCGCATCTCAGGAATCTATAGTGCAGGTTGATTTCACTTTCAATGCTGAATATCTAGAAAGGATCTTTTAGATAATTTATGCCCAATGAAACATCAAGTGACCTTAGAAACTATGTCAGAGTCCTGGATTATAATTCACAGCCTCTTTATGGTTTTATTTTGTGTTGAAACAATGACTTCTTAGTACTTTTTAAAAGTCTGCAAAATGGCAAAGGAGGATAACCTTATACTAGTTACTCTTTAATGGAAATTAGGATGGTTTACCCTGAGAGAAAGTACCACTGTTAGATACTATCCTTTTCAAAAGGTGAAGCTATATTCTCCTTATGATAGAGCATGTTTTTAGAACCTCTTTAAATATTTGTTAGTCTTCTTTTTTAATGAAAAGAAAGACTCAGATTGAAAGTCTTTGACAGGCAGCATTATTTAGCTAGCATTTAATAACACTGGAATGTTTTTAAACATTAAATTTACATTTAAATGTTTAAACAATAAATTTTAAACTGTTCATTGTAATTTATTTTTATTTAAAAATCATTTAATTTTGACAAGTGATACTGGTCTTTCCAGGAAGGTAATGTAGTATTTGGCTTTTAAATAATTTAAATTTACTTTAAAAAATATTAAGTGAATAGTAGTACAGATGAGGAGATACAGCAAAAACCATGAAGGCATTTGTAAATGTCTCAAGTTTAGGAAATGCTGTTATGGTGGAAAGAACACTGAACTTGGATGAACTTGGATTCCTGTCTCTGCTCTATATGTGCAGTTCCATCGTCTGAGACAAGTGGCTGCAACTCCAGGGGCCACCGGCCTCCTCTTGCTGAAACTAGAAATAATTCCACCCACTTTACAGAGTAGTTAGATGGAGTAGATGAAAGGTGATATTGTTATCAGTAGAAGCACTGGACAAAAATGATACAGCCTCTACTGAGGACTTCCTGGGAAGACATTCTGGACTGTGCGGGCTATGTTTTGAGGACTGTACACTTCTGGATTTCCTGGTATATTCCCATGTTCACAAATTCCTTACTGTTGCTGCCATAAACTTTTGAAATGTCTCTCACATCAGCGGGGTGAGGGGGCAGGGATGTGAATGTAGCATTATTTGGAAATGGAGACTTGAAAGATGTAATTAAAATGGCATCATACTCAGTTAGGATGATTCCTAATCCTATATTTACTGGTGTCCTTGTAAGAAAAGGAACAGAGACTTGGGGAGAGAAGACTGAGAAAGACACAGAGGTAAGAGGGCCACACAAAGACGGAGGCAGAGACTGGAGGTTATGCTGCCATAAACCACGGAACGTCTGGGGCCCCCAGCAGCTGAAAGAGACAAGAAAGAAGCATTCCCCCTGACCCTGCAGCACCCTGATTTGGACTTGTGACCTCCAGAACTGTGACATCACAGATTCTGTTATGTTACCTGGTTTGTCTGCTTTGGAAAGGCAGCCCCGCCAAAGCCAGCATACTTCTTGCCAGTCACTTTTTGACTGAATGATTACCGTGTGCCAGGCATTGTATTAGGCACTACCTAGGTAGCAAGGTCAAACATTGTTAGAGGGTGTGGGAGACCCTTTTCCCCAAATTCACATCTCAGAGCACGTGTCTCCTGGCCCAGAAGTCCTTTGCCCACAGACTAACTGGTTGATTCCCAGTCACTGCTCAAATTCCCTGTAGGATGTCAGTTTCTCTATCAAGCCTTTCCAGATCCACCCAGGTTGAATTATTTAACCACCTTTGCTGTTTCCGCGGAAGTATGATCTATCTATACCATAGCCTTTTCACACAGTATCTCTGCATCCACTGGACTGCAAGTACCTTGGAGTATTTCCTGCCTCTCTAAGTCAGTCCGGGCTTTCACCTGGATTTGGCCACCAAGAAACTATTTACCTAAGGGAATATTCTTCACTTGGCCCTATAACAAATCCCTTTCAGTTTTCTTTTGGTTGGGGCTGGAAATATTTACAGGAACTGCAGATCTTCCTTCTTAAGAAGGAATTGTTTAGTCACTAAATTGCGTCTAACTCTTGCGACCCCATAGACTGGAGCTAACCAGGTTCCTCTGTCCAAGGGATTTCCCAGGCAAGAATACTGGAGTGGGTCGCCATTTCCTTCTCCAGGGGATCTTCCTGACCCAGGNGCTGGGGTCGAGAGCTTGGCTCAACTCTGGTGCAGGTGTGTGCCTCTGAGGGTTGAGGGGTGGGAATCTGGTAGCCAGTGGGCCTTTGTCTGTGTGCTGAGTGTCAGGGTGGGACCCCTGGTGTCTGGAAGAGTCTACATTTACCTGGCTGGTGCAACATTATAGTATCAGATAAAAACACCATGCCAGGCCAAGAAGGTGAGAGAGCGAGAAAACCACTCCAATGAAGAGTGGAAAAACTTTTATATTTGAGTAACTTTCCTTTTAGATTTCTCGTGCTTTTTGGACAGGGGCCCCATAGTTTCATTTCACACGAAGCCCCACAGGCTCTGTATCTGACCCTGCATCGCCTTGGGGCTGTGGGGAGGGTTTTGGATGAGCAAGCACCTGAAAGTGCTGGGCCAGTGGGGGCCAGTGGGGGCGTGCTCAGGGTGATCTTGTCCATTTCCAGCTGGAGGTGCTGACCGACTGTCAGGTTCTGCTCCTTTGGAGCAGCAGGGCTACAGTCAAGATCCCCAGGGGCGCCCTCCACCCATCGAGCTCACAACAAAATAGAGCTCTCTTCCTAACTCCAGACATGCTTCTTTAAATCGGGCCAGGTATTGACAGGTAACTAGCTGTGTTTGCAACAGACAGGGCAGGTCAGGGTCAGGGCTGTGGCAGGCATCTCACTGAATCCAACTGGAAGGAGAGCAAGGGGATCATCATATGGTCACATCCACTGCGATTCAGCTCATTTCCATCATGATAATGAATTCAAGAATGAGCTTTTGAAATGAACTCTCGATCAGAAGGGAGGCGGTAATTGCACTGGTTATTAGCGATTACTCCTGGATGGGGGTTAGGGGTGTGAGCAATAGAATTAAATGAATTTCCTTTGAAAGTTCTGCTGCACAAAGTAAGAGATATAAATGCTACATTATGTGTTTAAAATACCTCCAGGGTTTGGTTTATAGACTTGTTTATATTTATATATTTATTTGAATGTTTATGGCTTTCTCTGTGTCATTTTCACATTGGTATCTCCATACTCATTATGGTTTTATGACCGCTTTTTGGAAATCAGTGGCTGAACATACCAGCACATGATGTGATGAGAGAAGGAGATCCAGAAAACAAAAACAAGTTTAATATTGTAGTTGAGGGGAAGAGCCTTCCCTTGGGGTCAGAAAGTTAAAAACGAAGCTCGGGGTCTGTGCACGTTAGTTAGAATCTTGGCAAGTTACTGCCTAGTAGGCAGCTGCACCATGCTTGTCACTTCAGTTGTGTCCAACTCTTTGCAGCCCTATGGAGCCCACCAGGCTCCTCTGTTCATGAGATTGATCAGGCAAGAATACTGGACTGGGCTGCCATGCCCTTCTCCAAGGGGCCTTCCCAACTCAGGGATCAAACCCAAGTCTTCTCCCTTACAGGTGGATTCTTTACTGCTGAGCCACTGAGGAAGCCCAGTAGACAGCCTAGTGATAGTCAAATTCCAGCCCTCCAAAAGTTGGGGCGACAGAGGCCTTGAGAGGTTGAGGGACTGATCAGGGCTCTTGAAGCTCATTGTCCAGAAGTCAGGATGAGGGCCCAGCTCTCCTGATGTCCAGAGCTCCTCCAGACCTACCCTCCTTCCCATCCTGTACACAGAGTGACTTTCCCATTGGGAAAAGCAGGCACAGCCCACAATACTTTTAAGGGTCCACAAAAATGCTTTAGTTTCTTTAAAAATCATAAGTGAAAGTGCATATAATTCAGCCAGGATTATATTTATCTCAGTACCAGTTCAGTTCAGTCGCTCATCTCAGTACCAATGCAGTCATAAAATACAATTTTTAATTTTTTTATGGAAGAAGGGACTTATGAAAGTCAAGTGCCTAGGGCCCCCCCACAAGTCATCATTTTGCCCTGCTGATACAGACCAACCAAGACAGCCATGAGAGAAATTCAGGGTGGGGGACCCAGTCTTCCAAATTGGCCCCTCCTCGTGGTGATGAGGCTCTGCTCCCTCCCTATCATGCTCCTTTTAAGTAAGCTCTTTTGTCTCAAGTGTCTTTCTGCCTCTCTGCCGAAAGGTCATTTCAAACAGGGAAGAGAGGCTCTGAATTACACATTAGAATGGGCAACGAGTGATAGAAGTAAGCTACATGGGCAAATCTATGTGCGTGTACTGTCAGTTGCTCGGTCATGTCTCTTTGTGACCCCCACGGACTGTAGCCTGCCAGGCTCCTCTGTCTATGGAATTCTCCAAGTGAGATTACCAGAGCAGGTTGCCATTTCCTGGGCTTCCCAGGTGGCACTAGTGTTAAGGAACCCACCTGCCAATTCAGGAGATATAAGGGGTGCAGATTCTATCCCTGGGTCAGGAAGATCCCTTTGAGGAGGGCATGGCAACCCACTCCAGTATTCTTGTCTGGAGAATCCCATGGACAGAGGAGCCTGGTAGTTTATAGTCCCTAGGGTCGCGAAGAGTTGGATGTGACTGAATTGACTCAGCACATATGCATGCCATTTGCTACTCCATCTTCCTGATCTAGGGATGGAACCCACATCTCTTGTGTCTCCTGCATTGGCAGGTGGATTCTTTACCACTCTGCCAGCTGAAAAGCCTGGGAAAATCCACACTGAGCAGCAAACCTCTGCTGACTCAGTTCTGACCAGAAGACACTTGAAGGTCTCTATGGCATGAGTCACAGCTGCTGTGTGAATGCATGGGTGCCCATATACAGAAGGTTCCATGTAGTAAATGCATGGTGTATTGCATATCTCTAGTTGGGTGTGTATTGGTTGGCTTGCACCTCCTCAAACCTGACCAACCTTCAAGGTTCTCCAGTCTCAGTAAGATAGACAGTCACTCAAAACAGTAGACTGACTCTTTAAGTCACCTCTAAATTAATGTTTTGAAACCTCACCCACAATGTGATGGAATTGAGAGGTGGGGCCTTGGGAGGTGATTGGGACTCAAGGGTGGAGCCCTCATGGATGGGATTAGTGCCCTTATGAAAGAGGCCTCAGAGGGTTCCCTAGTCCTTTCTTCCATACGAGGACACAGTGCAGGAACCAGGAAGCCAGGCCTCACTACAGCTCAAATCTACTGGCTCCTTCATCTTTGACTTTTAATGTCCAAAACTGTGAGGAATAGGGGCTTCCCTGGTAGCTCAGATGGTGAAGTGTCTGCCTGCAATGTGGGAGACCTGGGTTTGATCCCTTGGTCAGGAAGATCCCCTGGAGAAGGAAATGGCAACATACTCTAGTACTTTTGCCTGGAAAATTCCATGAGGAGCCTGGTAGGCTACAGACCACACGACTGAGCAACTTCACTGGTGAGGAATAGGTGTTTGTTGTTTATAGACCATCCTCAGTCTATGGCATTTTGTTATGGTGGCCCAAACAGACTGGGTCCAGAGGGACTCAGGTCCTACATTCTCTCATACTCCACACCCAGATGGACCACTATTCCTATTAGCATCTCCTAAAAGTCACACGTACAATCAGCTTTTCTCGTCACCTCATTGCTAGGTGGCCAAGCTTAGGGGGTTACCATGTCCCTCCCATGTCACGTGAACAGCCATCTGACCAGGACCTGTCTCTCTGCCTTCTACTTCAGTCCAGTCAGTAGTCCTTCAGATATGTAGCTGGAAACCTACTCTTGCTCAAAATCCCCTGGGGACTTACCAGCAGACTCAGGTGCAAGTCAGAGGTGCTCTTCTACCCACTTGGCTTCCAAGACCTGGATTCTGGCTGCTTCTCTGACATCATCTCCTTCTTTGCTTCGAACATGTCAAGCTCATGCCTACTCCAGGACGCTTGCACTGTGCCATTCCCTCTGCTTAGAATCGCCCCCTACCCCCACCCCCGACCCTGGTTAGCCATGGCTCCTCAGAGATGCATCCTCCAGCCCCCTCTTTACTACAGCAGCCCCAGAAAAACTTTCCTCCACACACTCACCACCACCCACCACTCTAGTAAACCCCATTTTTTTTTTTTTTTTTGCTGTTTGTCCCTCCCATTGGGATGAAGTACTCCCCTCCCTAGGGAGGAACCATGTCTTTCTCATTGTTGTTATCTCTAGACTTATAAGAAATCACATTTCAAATAATACTTGTTGAATGAATGGAGCAAAGATTGGGACTGCAAAGTAATCTACTCTGTGAAAATGCCTCAACACCTGCTTGTATGGGCAGGTTTTCTATTTTTCATCCCAGAGTTTGAACCGGAAATTTTGCTGATTCCCCTGGTCTCTAGGGTGCCCCTGCCTAGTTTCATCCCTCACCCTTTGCAAATGCTGGGTAGCTGGTTTCCCTACCCATGCTCTGTGGAGAGCATTTATAAAATATGACTAGAGCCTGTACCTCCCCNATTCCCCTGGTCTCTAGGGTGCCCCTGCCTAGTTTCATCCCTCAACCTTTGCAAATGCTGGGTAGCTGGTTTCCCTGCCCATGCTCTGTGGAGAGCATTTCTAAAATATGACTAGAGCCTGTACCTCCCCTGTGAGAACCCTGCCAAGGCTCCTGGCAGCCTCCAAGGGAACGGCGCATCAGACCAGCATCCAGCCTCCTTGCCCACCCCACCCATCTCACCCTCTTGGCTGCAGCCCTCTTGTGCTTTTTCAGTTCCTGAAACTGGCCCCACAGTATCAGGCCATAACTTTTTTATGCCATAAATTATCATGACACTATTATTGCTCAAAACAGTTCTTAAACTGACAGTGAAGGGAGAAGGAAAAGAAAAATATCATTTCTCCATCCCAATAAATTTCAGATGGAACTATGGGAAGAGGAAGAAAGTGAGGAGCGCTGCTAGAAGAGCTGATGATGAAACAGAGGGACACTGGGTAATTTTACTAGCAAACATCTTGTTC
This sequence comes from Neotragus pygmaeus, assembly GCA_006410875.1. Classification (NCBI taxonomy): domain Eukaryota; kingdom Metazoa; phylum Chordata; class Mammalia; order Artiodactyla; family Bovidae; genus Neotragus; species Neotragus pygmaeus. Next base: position 461,663 of record SJYV01001329.1, on the reverse strand, counting down.
ATTAATTCAGCCATATTGACGAAACACACTTTGTGAGCCAGACAGACGCTGGGGCCTCTGCTGGGTTGGGGCTGGGGGCAGAGGTGAGATGCTCATTGGATTGTGGAGGGGCAGATGGCAGGTAGGGAGTCATGCCACAGAGAGATGTGTGCCCAGTGCAGGGAAGCAAGGGTGCTGAGGGAGTCTAGAAAAGGGGCTTCCCACACCGGAGAACGGTGTATTCTGAGTTAGTCTTCAATGGGGAGGAAGAGGTGGTGAGTCAAAGACATGGGCGATGGTCAGAGGAGAGGATAGGTTTCATCAGGATTGAGGGTTTAATGGGTTCAATCCAGAAACCATGAAAGCACAGGGTGGTCTCAGCAAAGATGGTCAGGCGGGCAGGGGAGAATTACAGGATCACCGGGAGCTGTGGGAGCTCTGAAGGGGTTTAGCACAGAAAGGGCTGGCCTTATACATAGGAGTTCACTGGGTAACATGGACTTGGAGGCAAGGAGATGAGCCAAGAGATCGTTCAGCAACTCACTTGAGAAAGGAGGCACAGACAGAAGTCATGCAGGCAGCCACCTTGGAGATCTGTCTGAGGTTCAGATGGGGTTGGTTGGCAGACAGCTCAAAGGCCATTCCTGGGGAACAGGGACTCCAGGAGCTACTTGAGGAGGGGAGACTCAGAAGGTGGTTGAGGGTCTGACTGTAGAGGAGCTGGGCTGCCTGGCGAGGAGGGCAGGCAGCTGTGGTGGTTAGTTTAGTGCATTGGCTTGTCTGGGCTCCANAAAAAAAAAAAAAAATGTCAGCAGCTCTGATCGGAGGCAGAGAGAGCTGGTGCTCAAGGCGAACTTCCCTGCCTAGTCTGTGCTGGAAGGTGGAGAGAACTCAGGAGCCCTGGGGTTTTAATTTGCCAAACCTCAGGCAAATCCTTCTCTCTCTCTCTATCCTGGGCCCTTCAGCTATAAAACAAGGGAATGGAACCTAAGAGTATCCCCTGGTTTAGCTGGAGTTTCCTGTGCTCTAAAGTCATCTTGACAGCTCACTGGTGACAGTGGGGTGGTCAGCAGCTTGATAGGGAGAGGGGTCAAACCTTTCCAAAGCTGGGTGCTGCTGGGGTCTGGAGGAGCTCCCACGCCCCCCACACCCGCCCAGTGTGCAGCCTCTTTAGAACTCGCAGCACCGCTGCGCTTTCCTCAACAGCGCCTCTGGGCCCCCACCCTGCCCCAGCCTTGCCACTTCCCCCTTCTTCAGCAAGTTAACCAAATTTTCTCTTCATGGACAGTTCAATGGAAAGTTAGTCTGAAACGACAGTATATCATATTTCATGAATTTAATAGGGTTTTCATGATTTTACAAAGTGCCTCCACCAGACACTCGCAGCTGGAGGCGGCTCAGCGGGAGGCTGAAGCCCTGCATCTGGGTTTTTCAACTCTTGCCAAAATCCATTGAATTTGATCCGGAATGACTATGAATCTTTGGAATGTACAGTCCCTTTTCTCTTGCCTTATCCAAATAAAAAGGGGGAGGGGGAGGGTGATGCAGAGAAATATCCTAAGAGAATTCCATATGGAAACACTAAATGTGCATTATAAAGGATTTCCTATAAACAAAATCACGGTCAGAGATGTCGAACCCTCCCCATGTTTAAAACAAAGGGCTCTTGTGTGTGTGTGTTTGTGTGCACTTTCTAACATACACACGTATTCATGGGGTACCCTGGCCATCCCCCTTTCTCCCTAGCTAACTCTCTTCTTTTCCATCTCCCCTGCCCCCAGACTAGCCCCAAACTCCTAACAAGAACAAACTTTAATCGTTCTGTGCAGTAAATCCCCTACAAATAAATATCCAGGGCAACTTCAAACGCACTTAATTGGAAGCACATGGGAAGAACTCCCCAGTCTTGGCCAAGGCTGCAGGGCTGTAATTTAATGTTATGATCTGCCAGAAATATGCGCCATAATGAGCAGAGTTTGGGTTTCCTTTCTGTGTATCAGAAAACTGCAGGTTTGAGTTTTTTCATGTTCTTTTTTTCTCATTTGCTCTGCTTTTGTTCAGTCATCAAACTTCACATTTAACATCCCCCCATCAACCCCAAACGAAAAAAGACAACCGCAATCTAAACAAGCCTTCCTCTCCCTTTAACCTCTCCCCGCAACTCCCTTGCTTCAAACTGTGCATGACTGTTCTGTCTTTCCCTCTGGTGTAAAAAAATTATGGCTTAGGGTTTATGGGATTAAAAAAAAAAAATGTGTTCAATCACCAGGATGGGAGAAATGAGGCTAAACCACCTCTGGACCCTCTAATGGTTTTATCATAGAATTATAGCTGGAATGGGCTGGCGGGAACTTTGAGAGGTCGTGCAGTCCATCCCCCGGACTCCACACTGCTTTATCTCCAGCACTGAGGTCCGTGGGACCTCAGCCGCCTGTCCTCAGGGATCACCCAGAGAGGAGTTTGTGTAACACTCCCCGGAAACTGAACCACATCCCTAAGCTTACAGTATAGGAAGTGTTTTACAGGTCCTATGAAAGTCACACTACCGAAGGCCATTTCTCTTCATCACATCCTTAGGAAGTGGAAGACTTTTCGAAGTCATTTTTGAGAAGACTTCGTTGGGGAGAATGCCTCCAGCCAAGAGGGTACGAGCAACTCCTTCTGGTTTCAAAGAGAGGAAGTTCTGGTTTCAAAGTTCCTTTTGTATAGAACTGCTGAATATCAGGCTTCAGAGGAAACTCAGGGGTCATCCAGTCCAACTGTGCCTGAAGATCTGGTATCTTCTTAATGGTGCCCAGGCCCTTCTAGCAACTGGAAGCCCATTGTTCCCTCAGCCAGTTTCGTCTACTTTGTGAGAGTTCTCATGATCAGATAGCTCTCTCTCCTGTTGAGCCCAGATTCATATTTTCATTCTTTGCTTTTGCTGGGCTTCATTCTGTTCTCTGAAGCTACATGGAAGAATTCAAATTCCTCTGAATGACAGTCATATTCCTATCATATCATTATCATATTCATATCATGTCATTATCATATTCATATTATATTATTATCATATTTACATCATAACATATTCATCCCAACTTTTCCCTTTCCAAAAACTAAGAAAGGACCAACTCAGCTTTTTCAGTTACTCTGCCCCGTCTCCCACCTCCCCAATTCAATATATAGTCTATACCACTCAGCAGAAAATTGGTCTTTGTTTATGCTACCTACAAAATCGGGGTAATTCTGTCATTTGTTCCTACTGCCTAGAATGGCTGTGAGGATTGTCTTGAGATGGAATATTGTTTCTGTTGCATTTGTCTTCAGCGCTAACACAGTTGCCTGGTGAGAGTGAGCCCTCTATCCTCACCATTTTCAGTTGTCTTTTCTAGCTGGGTGGCCCTGGGCCAGCCACTCTACCTCTCTGGGGGTTAGTTTCTTCCTCTGGAGAATCAGAGAGCTGGATTAAATGACTTCTAAGATTCCTTCTAGTTCAACAGGCTCACAAGGGCAGATGTTGACACCAACTGGGGCTAGCACCCTAGAAGCTTCTGTATCTTTGATCCTACTGCCTTCTGCTCATCTATCAACTAGTGAATGAATGAGGAGTACTAAACCAAGTTAAAGACGATATGGCTCTTGTCTGCTGGGAACCTATCTTCTGGTTTATGAGACAAGAGATACATAGAGGACAGAACCAGAGGACAGGGCAAGACATCTTATATCCAGGTGGGTGTCAGAAAGAGTATCCTGGAAGGGGGTTCTCATGCCCAGTGTTGACACACTGGTAAAAGCAACTGGTTGTGTGGTGGTATGCTGCAGGCCAAGTGTTTTCAGTAACAGTTAAGGGACTGTGTTTGTGAGTGTATAATTAAAAATAAAGCAGAATAAGAATATTTTTCGATACCATTATTCTCAGTCATGCACAGTCTATGACCTGCTCTTAAAGCAGTAGATAAAGGGGCGCAATTATAGCCAGCATTTAATCTCTCCTGCTTTCTATAGCCTGAACCCTGCTCCACCAGTCCCTGCCTGGGGGCCTCACCCCTTGCCTGGGAATCTGTGGTCTGTGGGAGCCTCATTTGTCTTACAGGACATGGTAGCCAATGACTGCTAACCACTGACACATGATTGAAGGACAGAGGGAAGAGACCTGTGGGTCTGAAGAAAGAGCAAATCCTCAAAGGATGGACTCAAGCTTGCACCAGGCTGGGGTAGGGGTGGGGAGTGCAGCCAGCCAGGGCCTGGTCCAAGCCCCCATCGTGCCTTTGGACTATTGCTGGTTTGCTTCCACTCTTATTCCCTTCCAGAATATGCTCCAGGCGGCAGCCAGAAGAAACATTTGAAAACAAATTAGATCATGCTGCTTCTCTGCTCTGGATCTTTCAATCACGTTCCACAGTACTGGGAACGCTATCCTAGCCCAAGTTGAGGCCTCTCAGGTTTATGAGACTCAGCTTCCCATTATCCCTGCCTAACTTCCCGCCTCCTCTCCTTTTTGTACTCCACTCCTTAACCACATAGCACTCTCGATCCTGCCTCCGCCAGCCAGGCACACTCCTGCCTCAGGGCCTTTGCATAGGCTGTTCCCAGATATGTGGCTCACTCCCTTGTTTTCTCGAGGTCTTTACAAGGGAGGCTTCCCTGATCACTGCATCTAGGGCAGCATTCCCCGCCATTCTCTCCCTAACTCACACCACTTTTCCCCATAGTATTATTACTGCCTGATAGTGTACTATCGTCATATCTGTCTATTGTCTCTCTCTGTCACAAGAGGGAAGGGAACTTTGCCCTTTGTGTCACTGGTCACCTAGATGGGCCCTTTCATTCTAGTGCTGAGGGAAAGGTCCAGAGAGGTAAAAGGAATCGTCCACCACATGTTTCTGAGGGACCCAAGAGAAGAGCTCAAGCCATCCAGTCTCCAACCTGTGCATCTCTTATTAAGGCCTGCTGATTTTGATCTGAATATTTCAGCATTTAACGTTTTCCAGAGCATTTCCCACAAACATCATTTTGTCCTATATGCAGAAACCTGCTGCCAGATTCTCAGTGTCAGCTTACAGAAGCATAAAGCGAACTTCAGAGATGAAGGGATTTTCTGAAAGTCACAGGGAGCTGGGGCTGGAACCCAGGGCCCACAGCACCTGCCGGCCAGGGCTTCAGAGCTGCAGAACTTGCCTGGCAATGGCAGGGCCTGGCACTGTCGTCCCTGCCTGCCCCCACCCCGCACCCCCGTACCCCCC
>SJYV01001329.1:439465-454768 GCA_006410875.1 Neotragus pygmaeus | reverse complement strand
CCCTAGTGCTTATATTCTTGTTTTTATTTATTTATTCATTCATCCACAATCACTGAATAAGCACTGTGCATAAGGTACTGTTTTAGACCATAGAGATTTATGATGAATAAGCCACAGTCCTGCTCCAGGAGCACTCAGGATCTAGTGGGAATGAGAACAGAAGTTGGGGCAAACTGCTGTGGCAGTGGTGCTGCTGTTTAGTTGCTAAGTCCTGTCCGGCTCTTTTCTGACCTCATGGACCGTAGCCCATCAGGCTCCTCTGTCCATAGGATTTCAGCAGTGGCGAAGGTGAGGCCAAACGAATAGGACAACCCGCAGAGCAAGGACAAGGGTGAGACACAGGGACAGGAAAGGCTTCAGAGAGGAAGGGTTATTTGAGCAGGGTCTTCAAGGATGAATAGGAGTTTGTCAGGGGAGACTCTGGGAAAGATCATTCCAGCTTGGGATCACGACAGCATGGGAGACAGAACAGAGGAGTGATGTTAGATAAGACTGGAAGAGAATTTTGGAACACGAAGAAGAAGCCTTTGTGAAACATGCAAAACAATCTCAGACAGATTTTCTCTTTTCCTTCCTTCTCCCCCTAATAATGGAAAATTGGAATGTAGAGCATTTATCCTTTCAAGCCCCTTCTCCCAGGGGTCAGGGATTACATGAAGGAGATAAGGCTTTTCATGCCAAACCCCTGAGCAGAGTGATGAGGAGATCAGACTGGACCCCTCGTAGGGCAGTGGACTCAGAGACTCTGTGTGTGGAGTTTGGGGTGCTCTATTTCATTGTTTGGAGTGTTCCTAAGGAGGTGGATGTCTTTGGGATCTAAAGGTGTGTCACTGAGATGAAGAATTGGTGCCAGTGGCAGAGTGATGTTACAGCAAAGGTGCTGAAAAGAGTGTGGCCAGAGCCTTGATGTTTGTAGTTGGAAAACCATCCCCTCATTTTGACCTCAATTTTCTCATCTCTAAAATGTTTAAGTCATATTCGATTCTGTGTTTCAACATTTATCATACTTGTTGATTATTTTATGTTTCTTCTTCATGAGTTTTAAGAATATTTTCTATTTCCCATAAGTAAATCCTAATTTATTTTTTATTTATGTGGTTTTGGTCGGTAGTGCATAAGGAAAAAAAAGCTTTCTCATCTCTAGTCCAACATCGTTTCCTTCCTCGCTTGTCAGGGGTTGTCTCAGTCTATTCTTAGATCAGGGAATATTTAGATGCTAGAGGCAGAGATTCGGCTGCTTAGACCAGGTGCCCGGCGTGAGCCCTTCTTTTCATCATCTCTCTGTGACTGAGGGTTCGTGAAACTTCAGAAACCAGTGGGCCCAGAGCACAGGTTTTCTGAACTGGACGGGGTGATGCATTTTCGGTCTGACCATTTCTTTTTTGCATCTGTAGCTCACTCATCATCACTCTGCCCACGTCAGAAGTTGCCCCTTCATGACGGATTTGTCTCGCTTTTTTTCTCTCTGCTCTAGAGCTATCAGTGGATCCTTAGGGAGTCGGAGGACAGAGCTCCACTGGATGAGGGAGGCTCCATTCTTCCAGCATGGCTCTCCTCTAGCCATCTGTCAGACAGCTCCCAAGAGCCTTCCTTCTCCTCATCCTGATGGCATGATCACTTGCCCCAACCTCCAGCTCCAAGACAACTCCTGTTTCCTCTTTGACTCAATTCCTCCAAGTTCTCTTGTGAAATCTCCCTAGTCTTGAGCCTGTATCCCCACCCCCTGCCCCACTGCCCCGCTGATCACCTATAGACATTTGCTGTGGGTCCTCGCCTGCTCCTTCAGGTCTGCATCTTGTCCTCCAAAGCACACAGTAGGTCTGGGAGTATGTGGACCCCACAGAGAGAGGGGGCAGGAGGAGATGCCTGCTGGCTGGCAAAGAAACACCAGGACAAGTTTCCAGCTCGTTGGTACCTTACCTGCTTTGTCTGTAAGATGGGAATGATATTCCCTGTCCTCCTTCACAGAGACTTTTTTGGAGGATCAAAATGGACAATAGAAAACAGGATTTGAAGAGCTTAATAAGTGACCAAGAAGTAGGTGGAACTAAAGTGCCCTTCCCAGGTCTTGATCTCTGAACCCTCAGTGATGGATCGATTAAGTGTCACGACAATAGTTCTAGTGATGTTTCCCTAAAGCTATTTCTCTGATAGACATACAAACAGGAAAACTTGGACATCAGTTTGTCTGGAATCGAGCATGATTAGTTAAAAAAGAAGGAAAGGCTCAGGGTGGTGGTGGTCACAGAAGCTGTTTTCAAACATGTCAGGGCTGTCTGGTGGTAGATGCTGGCTTAATGGAGCTGGAAGGTGGGAGGAGTCTGTAGACACGCAGAAGCGGGCAGAGATTTCAGGGAGGAAGGAAGTTTCTAAGTAGAGCTGTCCCATGGGTCCTGGGCTGTGAGCGCCAGAGGACCCCTCAGAGGTGCTTGCAAAAGGGTTGCTTATTCCCCAGACAGATGTGAAAATGAGGGCAGCTTCTCTGGAGGACAGGAGCAGCTCAGACCGTGGTTTTCTTTTTGCTACTTGGACCTTAGACTGGATAACTGTCCCGGAGGCTAGGGCAGGATGCAGAGGCCCACACTGACTGCTTTGGTGCCAAGCCCTTCTACACTACTCTGTTAGCGGAACTGAGTCTAAGAGAAGATGTACCACTTGCCCCAGGTGTTCGGCAGAGCCAGAGTTCAAACTTGGTCTCTCTGACTCAGAGCAGGTGCTGGTGTGGCTTCTGGCCACCACTAGGAAAGTGAATGTGAAAGTTGCTCCATCGTGTCCAATTGTTTGTGATCCCATAGCCTATTCAGTCCATGGAATTCTCTAGGCCAGATTACTGGAGTGGGTAGCTTTTCCTTTCTCCAGGGGATCTTCCCAACCCAGGTCTCCCAGATTGCAGGCGAATTCTTTTCCAGCTGAGCCATGGGTGGCGTGGTAATTCTCTCTTCTCCTGCAGTCCCTGGCTCTCCGTCCTCTTGTGAAGCCTGCCTCTTACAAGTGCTGCTTCTCAGCTCCCTCTCTTAGCCCCCTGCTGCCCGGGGCTCTGCGCTACGGCCTCTCTACTTAGCTTGGATCCTGAGCTGGCTCATCCCAGGGTGTCTCCCTTGAGGACCCTGGACCCCTTGCTCCCCTGTCAGCCCATGCTTGTCCTTCAGCCCTGCAGCCCTGCCTTTGGTACAGGGCTCTTTGGGGATGTTGGCACATTCATGGCCCATGCCTATCAGGTGGCTGATCCTCTGGGCCCCTAGCCCTCCTGCCCTCTCTTCTCAGCTCCCTTCCTTATTCCCAAAATGCCCATTCAAACAGTCGCTGTTCTTTTCATTCCCCCTCCCCTCCACACACACACACTCAGCTATACACTCCCTGCCCAGGGCAGAAGGATGACCATTCATGAACACTTTATCCCCTCCTGGCTCCGCTGTGACTCCCGCTCATGTCGTCTGGTTTCCTACATGACTGAACGCCTCCCGTTGCCAGCAGACATCTTCCAGTTCTGATCTCATGGCTCTGCCTAAAGATTGAGGTATTGTGACCTCTTCATACTCCACCACAATCTATTCCCCAGCATCAATATCCCAACATGCTGTCTTACACATCACATGCTCTGGTTTCGGGACACACCTCAGGGCTCCGGAAACTCACCATCTCTTTTCATAGCTCCATACTTCTGTACATGCTCCTCCCTCCATCAGCCTTCCACGTGGTCCACATGCTCTCTCTCTGGCATCCAGTTTCCTTTTGCTACAAAGATTTTCCTGGTTTCCCCCCCAAGCAAAATTAGTTGCTCCTTTTTATATTTCCTACAAGCTTCAGTTTATACCTCTGGTACTTTGCACTGTGTTTCCCCCACTAATCCATAAGCACTTTGAGGGCAGGGGTGGGTCTTATTTGTCCTTGTAGCTCTAGTGCCTGTGGCAGGCCTGGTGCAGGGTTAGTGCCTGGCCCATGCCTAGTAAACAAATGGGTAAGTCCCTTGCTTCCACGCTGCTGACGTGGAAGCGGCAGGCATGGCAATGACATATACTGAGCAACAGCAAACCTACAACCTTGAAAGCTGGTTTTCCCTCTTTCTTTTTGAAGGAGACATAATTTTAAAACATTTGAAAATAACCATAACTTAGAAAACCATTTATGGAGGGGGAAGTAATTTCCCTCCTGTGTAAATATCTTTGTCAATGTGAACACCTGAATGTGTCTTAGATCATCACTACCATGCCAACCCATTGGTAAGAAAATGGAAACTCCCATGAATATGTTTATCCCTTGTATAAAGTTGTATATTTTTTTCAAAGACCTCCATATGTGCGATCTCACTTGATCTTCATAACCTCCATGAGGTTGATTGCAAAAATGGCTCTAATTTTCCATCTCTCTCTGAACATGTGCCCTCTATGAAGAGCCTTTGCAGCTCCTCCTACAGTGGCAGACTCCACTTCCTCATCCCTGGGATCTGTGTTGGCCTCGTGACTTGCTTTGGCCAGTAGGACTTTTGGAAGTGACATCATGCTAAATATGAGTTTAGGCCACCAAATGCCTTGCAGCTTCTTCTTACTCTTTTGGACTCCTGTGACTATCATGGGATAAGTGTAGGCTGGTCTTCTAGAGATTAAGAGATCGCATGAAGCAGAACTGAGCCAGCTGATTCATCCTAGTAAAGACCTCTGCCACATGAAAAAGCCCACCAAAGCCAACTCTCCACATGCTAGCAGATCCATGAGCAGGGCCATCCTAGACCCAAGGCAGTCTTCAGTTTGTGAGCTAAACTGTTTTTTATGCCTGTAAGTTTGGGGTAGTTTATTATGTAGCACTAGCTAATTGATAATACTCCGTGTGAGAGAAGTAGGACAGGAATGGCAGTTATAGGTGGGGAGGCTTGATGATCCAAAACTCCAGTTCCTAATTCAGTGCTGTTTCCACAATGGTTTTCAATAATTGGTTGATCACAGAGTCCTTCCTTCAAGTAAAATTGTATGGAGTCCCAATATGGAAAACTAGTCAATAGAACACTGTTTCTATTGAAGCTGGTCCAGGGCCCTAAATTTATTGTTTATTTACATTATGGTCCAGTGTGATATATATGAGATACTTAGACTTGGCTTTGAGACAGTTGGTGGCATTCAGGGCAAGCAGAATATGGGTTTATGGCTGGCAATAACCTCAATCTAGTGGGAGAAATACAGATCAAACCTGAAATGATGATGAACAGTATTAAAATAATGGCATGCACATGTTGAGCTTTGTGGTAAACGTTCTGGATCCTCAGAGTGCAGTAGCTATGGTAGTGGTTGACTGAGGGTATTCAGAAAAGAGGTCATGGAAAAGGTGGATTGAAAAGCAGGATAAGATGTTAATGAGTGAAGGAGAGAAAGAGCCTTTTTAGGGAGGAAAATGATATAGCTCCAGGGAGGGAAGGAGCATTATTTTTTGTGGGACAGTTCAGGAGGTTTGGCTTACAGGGTTAAAAGGGCTGCCTTGGAAGGGAGCGAGTTAACCATGACAGTGGGACAGTGTCAGAGAAGTCCTTAAAGACCCATGTCTTCCATGAAACCTTCAAAGACTAGCTTATCTTATATCTGAACTTCATGTCCTGCAATAAGTGTTTCATGACTTTTCTTCTCGAGTGCATGTTCCTGAAGGGCAGAGCTGGCTTCCTCTTTTCTTGATGTCATCCTTACGGTTGACTATCTACTGGGAGAGTTGATGCTTGTACAATGAGCACCTGATGAACTTCACGGTGTCAGGTTCCTATAACTCAGAGCATTGGGATCACAATTCCTCTCCTGGACTCCTGCTTAAGGAAGTCCTGAAGATTATTCTAATCACAACAGTCAGCCTAGCTCTGTGGTTGGGGAAATGTGATGCTAATAGAGAGGGAAAATGGGATTTCATAGCTTTTAAGTCTCTGACTTATGGATTGTATGGAATGGGGAAAAGGGCCTATTAGCCATTAATGCTATGGAGACTATTATGGGAAATATGCTAGTTTTAAACATGTTCACCAGTTCTTTGGCAATCCTTCCATCAAAAGGTAGCTCTTGTTTGCAAACATTTTCTTCCAGTCTGTAGGTTGTCTTTTTGTTTTATTTATGGTTTCCTTTGCTATGCAAAAGACTCTAAGTTTGATTAAGTCTCATTTGTTTATTTTTGCTTTTATCCTATTGCCTTGGGAAACTGACCTAAGAAAACATTGGTATGATTTATGTCAGAGAATGTCTTGCCAACATTCTCTTCTAGGAATTTTATGGTGTCATGCCTGACATCTAAGTCTTTGGCCATTAAACATTATTTACAATAGCCAAGACGTGGAAGCAACTTAAATGTCCATTGACAGATGGGCGGGTAAAGGAGACATAGTATATGTAAATGTGCATATGCATATACATGTGTGGTGTGTACATACACACATACATGTACCATGTCTGTACATATATGACTATTCAGTTCAGTTCAGTCGCTCAGTCGTGTCCGACTCTTTGTGACCCCATGAATTGCAGCATGCCAGGCCTCCCTGTTCATCACCATCTCTCGGAGTTCACTCAGACTATTACTCAGCCATAAAAAGGAATGAATAAGGCCATTTGCAGCAACATGAATGAGCCCAGAGAATATTATACAAAGTGAAAAAAGTAAAAAAGAGAAAGATGAATACCATATAATACCATTCATATGTGGAATCTAAACTGTAATACAGATGAACTTATTTATGAAACAGGAACAGACTCACAGAAGTAAAGAACAGACTTGCTAAGGGGAGGGGAGGTGAGGAGGGCTGGATTGGGAGTGTGAGATTAGCAGAGACAAACCATTATACATAGAGTGAACAAACAAGGTCCTACTGTATAGCACAGGGAACTGTATTAAATAGCCTGTAATACATCACAATGGGAAAGAAAACAAAGTGATTCAGATATATATACACATGTATGTACACCAGAAATTAACACAACATTGCAAACAAACTATACTTCAATAAAAAATAAATTTTAAAAATGGCAAAGCTTATTCTCTTCCTCTTGATTATGGGCTGGCCTTTGTGACTTGCTTCCTATACATAGAAAGTGACAAGTGATACTGCTTGACTTTTTTTTTTTCATTAAAAAAATTTTTTTTAAATTACAACCCGATCAAAAAATGGGCCAAAGAACTAAACAGACTGCTTGACTTTTGAAGCTAGCTCAGAAAAGGCAGTATAGCTTCTGCCTAGCTCTCTGTAGCTTTGGACCTGCATGTTTGGAGCCCTGAGCCACCATGTGTATCAACCCTATTTTCTATTTTCTGTATCTTATTGCTTTGCTATTTGCTATTTTAATGCTTTGCTAACTCCAAAGGGACTTTCTCTCCAAAACTAGCTAATTCCTAAAGACAGCAAGAAACTCACCTGGGAGCACATCCTTCTTATGCAAACTAGCTGATACAGATAGAGTCCATGTCCCCAGCCCCCTCCTATATTGGGCTTTCACACTCTGGGCCGTTAGTCATCTGCTCTGATCATCTCAGGGCCAGATACCAGATAACTAGGGATAGCTTGCATGCCCGTGAGCCTGATGAGATTATTTAAATTAGCCAGTCTTAAGCCTGCTTTCTCTGCTCCACCATTTCGTCCCACAGAAATGCAATAAAGGTTCTCACCTTTATTCTACCCTACCCCACCCCCTAACTGACCCTGGTGCTTCTTGTGGCTCTCTGTGGTGCAGTTATGCCTCCTCCTCTTGGGATCTGTGAATTTACTAAATGGTCTTTTCAGTGGAAAATGTCTCCTGATCTCACTATATCGAAATAACTATAAAACCTAGATTTTAAAAGACCATGTAAGAAGACTGGGTATACTGAAGCCACTGTACAGGAGGGACCACAGGTAGAGATGACACAGAGGAGAAAGGAGCTGCTCAAGGAGCCCCAGGTGATGTTGGAGCCTTTTTAACCCAAGTGCTGGATATGTGTGGGATCCTTTGAGAAGACCCCTGCTCCATCCATCTTCTGATTGCAACCTCATGAAAGACACCTAGCAAGAACTGCTAGTGAATCCCCAGAACTGTGAGGTAATGATAATGAATGACTTATTACTTTGTATCACGAAGTTTGGATGGCTTGTTACAGAGTCAAAGGTATCTGAAACAGGAGGGATGACCAAAGTCATTGTTCTGTTGATTTCATTTCTGTTCCCTCTGGCTGCCGGATCACTGTTCATGCCTTTTAGGATCATTTAATTCCTGAAATTTGAAATGCCTCTAGTTCTAGCAAGATTCTGTAGACTGACCCTACCCGCCAACCCAGGGCAGTTAGTAATGGCCCTCTTGTATCGCTTGGTGCAATGCCTTAAAGAAAACATCTAAAACTATTTAGAAATATTTCTAGGGGCACCAGGATGAAATAGAGAGCTCAGCATGGCCAATCAGAAAAAAAGAACAGGAGAGAAAATAAAAATGAGACAAACCAGGCTTTCAAAGAAAATTGAGGATCTGGAGAGCCTTCAAGTCTTTTGATTTATATTTAAACATTTCTCAAGATTGAAGTCTTGATTAGCCTAGTCCTCTCAAGTTCTGCCCCAGCCCTGATTTATGGGAAGGCCAAGCCGAAGCAAAATGAAAGCAAAATGAGATATTCTTTAAAATTACCTTGGAGCACTTGAAGGAGGGCATAAGTGCTAACGTGGAGATTAAAAAGGAAGCGATGAGATGGGCTTCTGAAACCCTTGATCTGCAGACCTCTGGACTGTAGGGAGGGGGGCTTATGAGTAATGGGCTACAATCGCTGCAGGTGAGACCCCTGCAGGAAGCTTTGTTTGGCTTGGCTACCCATAGACTGAGCTCTCCATCAGAGAGTGGCTCTGAGATCCCAGGCTGGCATTATGATTTGGTGATCCTTCCTTCATTAGCTGGAAGGGAGAAACTTCTAGCACAGAGAGAATGACAGGAGTGTGAAGGGAGGAGATGGATTGGCTGTGGAATGTAACAGTAGAAATCAAACCCGCATTAGCTCAGAGGCTGAATCACCTTTAGACCGAGGCAAGAGGAGGCTTTGATCCAGGCTCCCTACCCTGCCTCTCTCCCAGCCACCTTCTACCTGGGCAAGAAACCTATGGGACCACAGAGACCTGCTCACAGTTGCTGACTGTCTAGGCTTCACCCTGGGTATCTGGGGTCTGTAATTTCCTGACTCAATGGTTCCAAGCCCACTCCCAGGGGCTCATGGGCTTCCTCTTTGGTTCATTCATCTGAAAACAGACCAGGTGCTGGGTGTACCCCAAGACTTGAGGGTTGGACTGGTGGTGGCTATTAATAGGAGGAGGAGCCGGGACACACAGTCTGGCATGTTCACATGCACGTGCACAAGGACCTTAAAATGTGGACAAAGCCAAGGGTGGAAAGAAGAAAGTGGTATTGGCTAGAACCTGGACCCTATACCTTCCCAGGCTCTGGTACAGAAAACTGAGTATTCTAAATTCAAACTTGGTTCTCCAGGTTGATACAAATATATATTTGGATGGAGGAGGATAAGACATATTTAATTCGCTTTTGTTATCCTGATTTCTCACTCTTGCCTATGTAGCCATATGGCATATATGGGCCTTCATGTGCACTCTTGCCCCAGCCTGCAAATGTTAGGAGGGGGCATGAGCAAAGGGCAGAGACAGAGTGTGACTTTGGTCTGTTGTGTTGACCACAGTGAGCTTGGCCTTTGACTAGCCTTCTCCCTTAAGGGTAGGATGATAGTTGTGTGATGGTATTGCTTTCAACTTTAATATCTCTCACATGTCTTCTCAGCTCAAGAGTCAGCCATGGCTCCTTTCCTTTACGGGAAGAGCCCTGAAGATCTGTGGAACATTCTGGGTTTAGTCTGCTGTCTTAAACCTACCTTCTACAACTATCCTTTTTGCCTCCATGGACCTTCTGTGTGCTAGTAAAAACTCCACTACTTCCCCATATGCTCCTCTACCACACACACACACACACACACACACACATACACACACACACACACACACACACACACACACAAATGGGTGAGCAGGTTCCTTGCTCTCAGTTTACTCACAACACCTTCTTTCTCAAATACCATTCCTCTTGTTCTTCACCCATTCAAATTCTACCCATTTTTAAAGATCTAGTTCAAGTTGAACTTCTTAAACTTTGTTTATCCATTAATTCCTTCATTGAATGACTCATCAGTAAAACCCTGGCATTTCTACATGCTCTTCAAAGTTTTTTAGTTATAGATTTTGTATTTGAAGCTACATGGCATATTGCTCATGAGTGGGAACTCTCTGTTGAGTCACCTTCACATTCTACTCATTGGTCAGCAGAGGATAATAATAAACAGTTGATATGCAGCAAAGATCTATTGATTAAGTAATAAGCAGACTGATGGAGCAATCAATTGGTTAGCCACAAACCTCCCTCCCACATAAAGGAATTTGCAAAGAGCTTGGATAGTCTGGCTTCCATTCTCTCCTTGCCATTTTGTTATCATTCCACTAGTTTATTTCTATTCTATTATGTATCTATCATAGATAGATCTATCCATTATGTATCTATCATGCTGGGATTTATTTCAACCTTTTTGAACATATTGATATTTTGACTTGAAGTCTTAATGAGAATGATTTCTTTATTACATATTTGACTTTTTATTTGCAATTTATAACAAATTACTGCCATAGACAAGCATATGTTGAAATAAACAGGCTCAGTAATTTGTTATTTCTTATTATTTCCACATGACTTTGGTTTATATTTCTAACAGATTCCCTATTTCTATCTTTTTTTTTCTTTTAGGAAATATCTTATATAAGAACAGTTGTTCTTGAAAGGGTGACCCCTGGACCAGTACCATCAGCATCACCTACATCTACTATTTGAGCAAGCCCTTCATGTGATTTTTATGTATGCTAAAGTTTGAGAACCACTTTATTAGTTGACCCCTTCATGGATCACTTCCTTGTCATGGTGAAGGGACTTGCATAACTCAGTGAAGCTATGGGCCACATGCTATGGGCCACACAGGATGGATGAGTCATAGTAGAGAGTTCTGACAAAATGTGGTCCAGTGGAGTAGGAAATGGCTATCCAATATTCTTCCTATGAGAACCCTATGAACTGTATAAAAAGGCAAAAAGATATCACACTGAAAAATGAGCTCTCCCCCACCCCCAGGTCAGAAGGTTTCCAGTATGCCACAGAGGAAGAGTGGAGGAAAATTACTAATAACTCCAGAAAGAATGAAGTGGCCAGGCCAAAGTGGAAACAACACTCAGTTTTGGATATATCTGGTGATGAAAGTAAAATCCAATGCTGTAAAGAACAGTTTTGCATAGGAACCTGGAATGTCAGGTCCATAAATCAAGGTAAATTGGACTTGGTCAAGCAGGAGATGGCAAGAGTAAACATCAACATCTTAGGAATCAATGAACTAAAGGTGAATTTAATCCAGATGATCAGTATATATACTACTGTGGGCAAGAATCCCTTAGAAGAAATGGATACCACTCTAATGGCAGAAAGCAGAGGAACTAAATAGCCTCTTGACAAGGGGGAAAGAAGAAAGTGAAAAAGCTGGCTTAAAACTCAATATTAAAAAACTAAGATCAGGCATCTGGTCCCATCACATCATGGCTAATAGAGGGGGAAAAGTTGGAAGCAATGACATATTTTGTGGGCTCTTTGTGGGCTCTAAAATTGCTGCAGATGGTGAGTGCGGCCATGAAATTAGAAGACGATTGCTTCTTGGAAGGAAAGCTACGACAAATCTAGGCCGTGTATTGAAAAGCAAAGACATCACTTTGCTGACCAAGGTCTGTAGAGTCAAAGCTATGGTTTTTCCAGTAGTCATGTACAGATGTGAGAGTTGGACCATAAAGAAGGCAGAATGCTAAAGAATTTATGCATTCAAAATGTGGTGCTGGAGAAGACTCTTGAGAATCCCTTGAACAGCAAGGAGATCAAACCAGTTGATCTTAAAGGAAATCAATCCTGAATACTCATTGGAAGGACTGATGCTAAAGCTGAAGCTCCAATATTTTGGCCACTTGATGTGAACAGCCAACTCGCTGAAAAAAAATCCTGACGCTGGGAAGGATTGAAGGCAGAAGGAAAAGAGGGTGACAAAAGATGAGATGGCTGAATGGCATCACCAACTCAGTGGGCATGAACTTGGCAAACTCTGGGAGATGGTGAGGGATAGGGAGGCCTGACAAGCTGCAGTCCATGGGGTCGCAAAGAGTTGGACACAACTTGGCGACTGAACAACTATTAGTTGAAAAAAAACAATGAGCTGGCAGTGGAGACTCTGAATTTTGGCTCTGCCTCTTTTATTAAAAGCCTGTGTGACTCACTCTAAGTCTTAATTTCGTCATGCCAGCTTTTCTGTCTGTCTTAGTGTCTTTGGGGATAAAGATAGACTATTCTCATTTTGGTTTTTTGTACTGGCAACATGGTGAAAGTAACAATGATATTTACTTCACAGGATTTTTAAAGATCAAATAGTTCATTGCATGCACACTCTTGCAGGATTCTTTCTAAAATCTCCAGAATTCTCAAGGGAGCCCAGATTCTCAATATTCTACACTGGATTGCACAATCAAGGAACCTTGGTTTCTACCATATGTAGATGTTACAGCCCATTGGAGAGTGCAAACTCACTTGGCCATGTAGTGTATTTGAGGTGTTGGAATAAATGGTATATATGTTGGACAATAAGCTTAGAAGAGGAAGCAGCTTCTGAAAGTTGGCATGGTCACACAGAATGCTGCATATAAAATGTGGGTTGTGAATTGGGTCTTAAAGATAAGCTGTGGAGAGACAGATAGTGGAGAAGGACACTTTTGATTAGTCTGGTGCATGAATGCCAGGATTAAATATGCAAACTAAAATGGGGGATGGAGACGGGGTCATCTACCAGTGATTGGGTCGATGTTGAGGGATGTTGTGGGAAAAAGTTTGAAAATGATGTTGGGGCCAAGTATTGAGGTTCTTGATGATGGGAAAGGAATCTGGAAACTCTGAGTGAGAAAACTGGCAGAATAGGTCACTGGTCATATTTTAGATTTTTCTAGGATCAGTGGGATATTTGGTTGGTGATATGTTGGAGACATCTTATCACATACTTTCAGGGAAGAAGACAGAGTCTGAGGACTGAACCCCTGAAGCTTGTCTTGAGAACTGCCTTGGCTAACTTCATGGAACTGGCCTAAATACACATGTTAATTAATTCCTAATAGTTTTAAAGACTAGCCTAGCCACAGTTTCAGATACCCCAGAGGAAAGGGAGCAAGTTCATCACAGCAGTGGTTCTCAATCTTGGCTACATAGTGGAATCACATGGGGGCTTTAAAAAAAATCCATATCCAGACCATATACCAGGGGAGTCCCCTGATAGCCTATTGGTTTTGATTCTGGGTTTTCCTTGCTTTGGTCTGGTTGGGGAACTGAGATCCCACAAGCCACGTGGCATAGCCAAAAAAAAAAAAGCACATGGATTCTACCCCATAGATTTTGAGTTAACTTGTCCAGCTTGGGCCCATGCACTGTTTTGTTTTAAAAGCTCCCCAAGTGGTTCTATTACAGATAGTATGTAACCAACCCACCAATTTGTGATATATTCTGCTCAACAAGGAAGTGTTTCTGTTGTTTCAGACATCAGTTGTCTCTGAGTTTTGGTGGCTCTTCAAATAATGGAGCAGATTGCCATGGTCTTGGCAGGCTGAGAAGTGTGGCAGATATGAATGATCTTGGCTGGCATATTAAAAAATAAGGACCCAGAAAAGAAAACAGAAGGTGTAGTGGAGCAGTGGAGAGGACTCTGGGTATAGGCATCTGACAACCTCCACATAATGCCCACAAGGAGTCAGAAGCTACAGATCAGAACCGTAATTGTAAGAGTGTTCTCTAATTTCTCAGACTTTATATCTCTCACATGTTTACTTGTGTGTCCTCCTCTCTGTAGTCCCTTAGAAACTACCAGTAAATCTTTGGAACTGAAAATGGACGGCAAGCCTGTTTTTAGGACTTGTAAGGAAAAATGGGAGACTTTGTGACACAATATCTTGAAGGAAGGAACCCCCAGCCCAGGCCTGGATATTGACAGCTGTTAAAAGAAAAAAGAACAGGGCTCAGGAAGAAAGCCAGCTGGGAACAGAAGTCCCTTGTGGCTTCCTTGTGTTTAAAAGTGCAACATACTCAATTCTCAGCACACAGAATTTATTAAGTAAATGACTGTCAAGTTGATATGTGTTCTAGTCCTGGCTTCTGTTCCTTCTGGATTGTGTATCCTTGAGTATGATTTTCGTTCATAGAGCTCTGCTTCCTCCTCTGTAAAGAGGGGGTAGATCATATCCTAATATCCAGTCTTCAGGGCAAATGAACTAATGAATTTCAAGGAGTCTAGGGTTGGAGCTTAAGGTGCTGTGTCTTTTTTTTTAAAATTTATTTTAATTGGAGGCTAATTACTTTACAATCTTGTATTGGTTTTGCCATACATCAACATGAATCCGCCACGGGTGTACACGTGTTCCCAATCCTGAAACTCCCTCCCCACTCCCTCCCTGTACCATCCCTCTGGGTCATTCCAGTGCACCAGCCCTAAGCATCCTGTATCCTGCATCGAACCTGGACTGGCGATTCATTTCTTATATGATATTATATGTGTTTCAATGCCATTCTCCCAAATCATCCCACCCTTTCCCTCTCCCACAGAGTCCAAAAGACTGTTCTATACATCTGTGTCTCTTTTGCTGTCTCGCATACAGGGTTATCGTTACCTTCTTTCTAAATTCCATATATATGCGTTAGTATACTGTATTGGTGTTTTTCTTTCTGGATTACTTCTCTCTGTATAATCGGCTCCAGTTTCATCCATCTCATTAGAACTGATTCAAATGTACCCTTTTTAATGGCCGAGTAATACTCCATTGTGTATATATACCACAGCTTTCTTATCCATTTATCTGCTGATGGACATCTAGGTTGCTTCCATGTCCTGGCTGTTATAAACAGTGCTGCGATGAACATTGGGGTACATGTGTCTCTTTCAGTTCTGATTTCCTCAATGTGTATGTTCAGCAGTGGGATTGTTGGGTCATAAGGCAGTTCTATTTCCAGTTTTTAAAGGAATCTCCACACTGTTCTCCATAGTGGCTGTACTAGTTTGCATTCCCAGAAACAGTGTAAGAGGGTTCCCTTTTCTCCACACCCTCTCCAGCATTTATTGCTTGTAGACTTTTGGATAGCAGCCATTCTGACTGGCATGAAATGGTACCTCATTGTGGTTTTGATTTGCATTTCTCTGAATGAGTGATGTTGAGCATCTTTTCAT
>SJYV01001329.1:424019-438221 GCA_006410875.1 Neotragus pygmaeus | reverse complement strand
AAGGAATCTCCACACTGTTCTCCATAGTGGCTGTACTAGTTTGCATTCCCAGAAACAGTGTAAGAGGGTTCCCTTTTCTCCACACCCTCTCCAGCATTTATTGCTTGTAGACTTTTGGATAGCAGCCATTCTGACTGGCATGAAATGGTACCTCATTGTGGTTTTGATTTGCATTTCTCTGAATGAGTGATGTTGAGCATCTTTTCATATGTTTGTTAGCCATCTCTATGTCTTCTTTGGAGAAATGTCTATTTAGTTCTTTGGCCCATTTTTTGATTGGGTCATTTATTTTTATGGAATTGAGCTGCAGGAGTGGCTTGTATATTTTTGATATTAGTTGTTTGTCAGTTGCTGTGTCTTTAATGACACCATTTCCCCAAAGTCTCAAGTTTTAGCTTAAAATGTCATATACAAAGTGCCTTCATTCATTCATCAAAATTTTATTGAGCACCCCTTCTATGCATGGCACTACTGTAGCACTTAGGACTCAGCAAAGAGCAACAACAATAAAAAGACCCTGGTCTCCTGTTGTTTCTAGTCTAGTGGAGAGACACATGATAAACTCCTTAATTTATCTGTGTTTATTTAATATAGAAACAAGGAAACATTATTATCTGAGGTCACACAGTGCTCTAGGAGACCCAGGCCCCTAGTCTTCCATGGAATACACCAAAAGTTTCAGGAGAGTCTCATGAGGATCAAGTAAAATGATACAGTCACACTGTTTGCAGACTTCAACAGTATGTAAATATGGCTATTTTTTAAAGTATTTGTTTACTTACTTGGATGTGCCGGGTCTTAGTTGCAGCAGGCAAGCTCTTTGGCCAGGCGTGTGGGATCTAGTTCACTAACCAGGGAATGAACTCAGAAGGATGATTACTTTTTACAAGAATTTTATAATTCCAAGTTACTGATGTACTGTGTGCTAGAAAACAGCAGATTCAGTGTTTGAAGGTATGAATTTTCTAAACTGCTCTCTTAATCTCCTGTGACTCTCAGACCCCAGTATTTGGGGACATGTAGGCATGACTGGGGCTTCCTTGATGGCTCAATTAAAATATCTGCCTGCCAGTGCAGGAGATGCAGTTTTGATCCCTGGGTCAGGAAGATCTGGAAAAGGACATGGCGACCCATTCCAGTATTCTTGGGCAGAAGAACCTGGCATGCAGACTATAGTCCATGGGGTCACAAAAGAATCAGATGTGACTTGGCAAGTAAGCACCTACCACGACAGGGCATGGGCTGAGAGTAGAAAGTGGCCCAGGCGATCTGGTTTGGGAGACGAGAGGAAGAACCTCTGCCGTGGTGCTTTAGGGTCCACTATTTAGGTTAAGGGCTAACTACATATTCCAAGAAAAGCTTCATTTCGAGGTGAGGGCGAAGTGAGAGTCTGGGGAGATTGCAGATGGGGTTTTCATGTAAGATGTTATGGAATTTTCAAGCCAAAAGGCAGGCCAGAGTGGTTAAGTGACAAGTTCAAGATCATGCAGCCAACAGAGGTGTTGCTCGGACAAGAGCAGAGTGCCGAGCTCTATGTAGACTTCCTCTCTATTAAGAGGTGCTAACCACATACCAGCCTAGATCAATTGCTCACCAGCTGGTTCCCCTCAATGGTACACACTTGCTATATGTTGAAAAGTATTCTGTTCCTGCGTATCTGGAACAAATTGATAGAGTTCCAATTCTTCCTTCATTCTTGACACCACTATGATTTAGCACAGAAAGAAAGATGAGAAAGAATCCAATAGTGTTGCAGTTTTAAAGGTCAATGCATGGGTAGAGGTGGGTGGGCTGCAAACTGAAGCCTGAGGAAGGCACATGAAGCTCAAGGTCACACAGCTGGTCAGCTGGTGGCTGGGCTGGGAACCCAGGGTTCCTGCCCGCCTCTCCAGGGCTCTTTCTCCCACCGTCACTGAGAGCGGATAAGTGCATTGGAGCAGTACTCTTGGCAGACGTTATTTAATGAGCCAAATTATTTTACCATAATGGCATGAGCATTTCACAGTAAATCAGGTCTATTGTCATTACCACGTACCTAATTACCCACATTTAGCCAGCCAAGGTAAACTTTCCTCTTGAAAATCCTATTTCATAAAATATTGATTTCCCAGATATATTGCAATGTGGCTAACATTGGCCACGGATGAGATATGAAGTCTGGAATAAATATACTTTGAGATGCTTTTTAGGGCATTGGATTCCTAAATCTTGATTTTGTAAGGAAGAAGCTCACGGTGGATTCTGAAGGAATGGGGAAGTATAGAATTAGTATATTAATCATACAAACTAGAGTAGAGGTTGGTTCAAGGCTTAGAGGTGATGTTTATTTCAAACTGAGAGGCATTTGAGAGCATTTGCTGGCTACTAAGGAACAAGTGGAGAGGGAGGTATAAACACAGGAGAAGAGAAGGGTGGATCATTGAGAATAGGGCCCTTGAGCACTGGGGGGTGAACTGGAGAGGGACAGGAGGACAGGAGGTAAGAATGAGTGAAGATAGAAGGCTGAAGGCATGTGTTGAGAGACAGGCGGGATGGGGACAGGGGGTCATGAGGGATGCCTTTGAAGCCTGATGCCCTCCTGACTAATGAAATGTTGGAAGTGCGTTTAGGCTAGAATAAGTGCCTAAGTTTTATGGGAACTGGGGCAGATGAACATTTCTTCCCACTCTCATCAACCTAATTAAAATCCTACTCAAACTCCTGGAAGTGCCTCAGACCATGCCAAATTATGATAATTCTTCCTTCACTGCATTTGGCATTTACCACCATTTCTGTAACATTTAGAATATGATCATGCCCAGCCCTTTATTACTCTCCTCTCGTCCAAGACCTCCACTTCATGTGTCTCTGTGCCAGTCAGGATAGGTTAGGCCATACTGCAGTGACAGCCCTCAAATCTCTGGGGATTAAAACAACCAGGCTTATTTCTTGCTCGTGTTAAATGTCTGATGTGGTCTATGGAGGGGGTGAGTGGGTGGGCTCTGCTTAACATTGTTCTTCAGAGACTTAGGGTGCTGAAGGAGCTGACTTCTTGAAGTAACTGGTCCTCATGCCAAAGATGAGAGTGTTTTTGACATCTTGCCTCGGCGGCTAGATGTTCTGGCTTGGAAGTGAAGTGGCGCTTCTGCTCACGACTCGGTGGCTGGAGCTCTACCCTCCACAGTGAGCAGGAAGTATAATCCTCCACCCTGGTGGGACAGGACCATGAATATTTAACCAACATTTCTAACAGCCACCCTGTTCCTCCAGCCACATAGCATGCTCTCTGAAGGCAAGGGCATGCTGGGCTCCTGCCATACGGTGCAGCCACAGCACCAGGCACGAGACAGTGGTATGCCAGCTGCACCCACAGAACTCACCACCCAAAGGTCCCACAGCCACAGGCCACAAAATGCAGAAGACAGACCCATTAAGGGATGGGTGGGGCATGGCCCTGTTGGGAGTGTGGATGTAAGGGAAGGAACTTGGGGATGTGAGGAACAAGCAGTAAGACAGAGAAAAGAGGCTGCCTGCAGTGAAGGCGGTGCCAGTGCTGCCTTTGTGAGAGGTCTAGTCACCACTGCCTTTCAGGAGCAGGAGCCGGGCATTGCCTGAGGGTCTGACTGAGGGGATAACAGCTGCTCAACTGCGGTAATTGAGCATGAAGATGCTGGAAGGACCAGTCTGGGTCAAGCCCTGTGATTTTAAGGGGCAGGTTCTGAGAAAATAGCTGTCCTTCTGCACGTCCTCACTGTTCTCTCCTAAAGACTCTGGCATGTTTTTGTTATTCACGAATTATTTGCACTTGCCTAGTTTATTTATTTTTTATTATTAACATTTATTATTATTTTTTTTAAACAGATCTCCTCTTGAAGTAACTGGCCACTTTGACTTTGAACCCAGCAACTCTCCAATGAAATGGCTGGCAAAAGTGGAGGCCCAGAAGGTGGGCAGCTTGCTCAGGGCAGGGCAGTGAAAGCCCAGGGGTCCCGCCCCCCCGCATGCCCTGCGTCTGCACAATTGCCCAGTTAAACCTCAGACAGCTCAGCTTTTTTTAAAGTAGAGTGGAAATAAGCTCAAGTTTCTGGATGTAAGGGACACTCTGACCCCTTCCCAAGTTTTCAGGCATCCTAGGTTTTGAATAAAACAGAGAAGCTGCCCTCTGCTCAAGGACAACCCCTCAAAACCAGCAGAGAGATCTGGGTGCTCCAGCCAGCTTGCCTTCTGTCAGTCAGGGTCCCTTTAAGATGCAAGAACTTGGAGGTAGGGAGGTCAAATGCAGGCCAGTGGAAGTTTCCACACTCTGTGTGTCCCGGCCAGCTTCTCTGTCTATCTCTGCTGGGAAGGGTGGGCCCTGTTCCCACAGGCCTGAGATTTATGACTTCAGTCTGGGAGGGGGCGTTGGTCTTTACTTCTTGGCGTGAACAATGGTAAACAGAGTTATGAAGAAAGTTTGGAACTGGTATCCTTCAGCCTGTGTCAGGCTTCTTCTCTGGTTCTTTCTCTACTTGTGAGTTGTGTACACACACACACACACACTGTATGCACATATGCCAGCTGTAAAATGAGATACAGCAATAGTGTAGTTGGCCTCTAGATCTTGTCAAATATTCACCCCAAACTAATCACCAGATTTCCATCGACCACCAAAGGCTGCAAATTTACTGTCACTTGAAAATACCTTGAAAGTACACATACACACACACGTTCTGAAAACCTTTCACCTTGCTCCTTTGCCCTCTCCAGGACTTCTCATAAGCCTTACCTGTGCAAAGCTGAAGGTATTCTCAGCCTGCCTAGTCCTGCAGTTATCTGATGATGGAGATACAATCTCCTGTCCCTGAGATTTTTCCTTTAATACACTGAAATATTATGATGCAAAAGCTACAAGTATTGAAGGTTCATGTGGAGATTAAACAAGAGTAAGAAGTCAGTACCTGACTGGTGGAGCCTTAATTGTTGGGGCAGGGACAGTCACGGGAAGGACCTCTGGCCAGGTCAAGGAGGCAGTGAGGTGGACCCGTGTTGTGTGTGTGAGAAAGATGACAGCAGAGAGAAGGCTGCCATCAGATTTCTATTTAGACAGTTTTTATACAGTCTCAGATTTTACAAGATTTGGTCAAGGTTCTGAGCTTACAAGAGCACTATCCCACTCTTATCCATGATAGGTAGTAGATCATAGTGGTTAAGACACAGGCTCTGAAATCAGGCTCTCTGAATTGCGGTCCTGGACCTGCTACTTGTACCTGTGTGGCCTGGGCAGATGTCTTCATTCTCTAAGCCTCAGTTTCCTTGCCTATGAAATGAGCATGATGAGAGAATTGTCATTATAGAACTGAGACAGCTGAATGCCTAGCACAGGGCTGGCAATCTGAAGTTACTATTAGTTCCTGATTTTCAACCTGAACTGATCCTGGAGTTATTCCACATTCTCATTTCCTCATCTGAAACCATACATAAACCACCTAGACTTTTTCTTCTGAGACAGAAATGACCCCCATCTCCTTTG
Organism: Neotragus pygmaeus; assembly: GCA_006410875.1. Lineage (NCBI taxonomy): Eukaryota > Metazoa > Chordata > Mammalia > Artiodactyla > Bovidae > Neotragus > Neotragus pygmaeus. The sequence continues at coordinate 432,733 of SJYV01001329.1, read as the reverse complement.
TTTCCTGAAGCAAGCAGTGTGCAAGCATCACTACTCTGCCCCTGAAGCAGAAGGCGCATCTCCCCGCACTGATCTCTCCGCCTGCACCCGGCGTCTGTGGCTTTGAACGGAGACAGAGTAAGAGGGCAGAGCAGCCGTGACCCGCACAGAAGGCGGGAGGTCAGCAGACTCGCCTGCATCTTTGCGTGGGGGGAAGGCTGCTCTCCGTGGAGAAGCAGGTCAGGGTACGCTGGTCCAGCCCTGGAGAGGAGCCAGGCTGGTGTGTGGTGTGGAGGGAAGCACCTGGAACGTGGTTTTTAAAGGCCTGAAGTGGCTCTGTGTCCTATCTCTGATCAACTGTGAAGGCAGGGCCCGGCTGTCTCACCTTCCTGGGCCTCAGGGCCCCCCTCATGTGACAGACGGAGGTCCACCACCACGCCAGGCCGATCTCCCTGCAGACTTCATGCTTGTCCCTTTCCACCCTCCCTGCACATTCTCTACATGGGCACACGACATGAGCCCAAGCATACAGGATCACAGAGGCACATGGTACACACACACATGGTATACACACACACACACATGGTACACACACACATGTACACTCCTCTTCAGCGTCTGACTCATACTCAGGTTAAGTTTCACCTCCTGCCTTCCTGGGCTCCCACCACACCCACACCCTGACCACTTGCTGGTCTGCATCTCAATGATAGCCCTGCACAAAGTGCCTTAAGTTTCCTTGTCCTGTCTGGGTTGTGTGAAGTCCTGTGCTGTTTTTACGTCTCCAGATGCATAGTTAATTCAAGGTCCTCTCCCCAGATCTGCCATAGTGTGCAGAAGTCAATTTCTGTGGGGCTAATAACACTTAAACTTCTGGCCCTCCATCAGCACAATGTGTTCACCTTGTCATACATTTTCATAGAGTTGACTGTAATCTGTTAATGTCATTGTTTCTTTCACCTCTGACTTGCTCCTGTCATATGGTCCTATCCTCATTTTGGTGGCATCAGTGTGGCCCCTTTGGACGTTAGCTAGGGGACAGCTGACTTGGGGGTGTGCTGGTTTGGGTTTACTGGGACATGGTGTGTAGTCGATTTCCTTGTAAGTCACATGTTGCTAGCTGTCACCATCAGGAGAAGGCTTCCAGGAACCCCCTGCTGGCCTGTGCCGCAGACTCTGTGTGGGGCCACAAAGAGGCACCTGAGTGAGTGTGCCCTAGGGTGCCAGGTCCTAGAAGTGCACGGGGAATGGGTCAGTGTGATTCGTGCAAAGCCCAGAGCTGGTGGGTGGGGGGTCCTCCAGTTGTCAGGTCTGGGAGCAGAGGATTCTCTTCCCATCACCGCCTCCTCAGAATGAAAGCTCTCTTTTGTCAGGATTATATTCAATCATGCAAAGTAATACAATCATAAATGCACTACTCATTTTGTTTCTTTTTGATGGGAATTACTGACATGGAATTTATCAGACTCCTCATGTTTAAATGCCTTGCTGATTTGACAGGAAATACTGACATTGACGGAGATAACATAAAACTCATTATGCGCCACTACAATGAGGACATCGATGACAATCTGGTTAGTAAGTTTCATAAATTCACAGAATATTTTAGATTTGTTGCTAAAAAAGAGAAGTTGAAATGTCCTGAAATCTCATAGCTCATGTATGAAAGACACTTGACAGCGGTTTTCCCAAAGTTGATAACCATTCTGGAAATTCACATGGCATTACCAGTGACAAATTGTGAGATGGAAAGAAATCTTTTTAAACTGTGAATAATAAAATGCAAAATCGGATCAACTCGTTAGAGGAGAGATTGAATTACCTTTGTATTCCCTCTATAAAAATGAGACGGGAAAATGATGCTCATTTAAAGAGATGATCAAAGAGTTTGTTGCTAAAAAAATGTAGCAAGAAACGTATTACGGATGAGGGTCGGCTCTTTTAGATTTTGTGATGCCTGTAGAATTTGTCAGCTTTTACAAGTTTTTAATTTGTTGTGATGGCCTTTCTCCTTATAAATATAATTTCACTTTCAAGCAGAATTTGTATTTGGAATTTTAAATTCTTTTTCCTCAAGCAGTTCCCCAAACTGTAAACACTGCTGGCCCCACCTCGCTGGGTCTGTCTTGTGTCCCCCTCGGCCCTGGCTAGGAGCGCCTCTCACAGCTGTTCCTAGGCTGGTGGCTGCCAGCAGGAGGTCTGGATGGGAGACAGCGGCTGGGTGGCTCTGACCAGGGCACCCACTGTGAGCCAGCGGTGAACCCGAGCCTGGCTGACATCACACATCCTTGGAGACCACCTAACTTTAGTTCTAAAAGGGGCAAAAGTGGTGTCATGCCGCCTGTGAGGGCCCAGATCTTTCCAACAGTCTTGTCAGGGCCTGCCTGGGCCCGGCCAGCCCCCCCTGCGTTTCCTTTTAATAAAATTTAATGTTTTCATTTTCAAAGACCTAGAAAATCCAAACACTTTTTAAAAGCCCCAAGGAACTATAAAAATTAATAGCACAGGGATAATTTCTTTTTCAGTGGCGACTCAATTAAACCTGCCAAAGTCAGACAGTGTGATTTAAACGCACCACTTGCAGAGGGACCCGCGCGGAGCAGGCAAACACGGAATGAAACAATAATATTTACCAATTACCCTTTAGGATGTTTCCCACCCGGCCCCTTCCCTCCGGGGAGAATTTTTTCCTTCCCTCCCTCCTCTCGAGGGCCCAGAGGTCAGCATCCCTAATTGTTTTCTCCTTGAATGGTCACATTGCTATCAACAAGTGACTGAACTTCCCTGCTCAGGGTAATGGAAAAATACCACCCGGGCTGGCTGCCCAGGGCAACAGGCCACGTGGACTCCATCTCGCTTGTGGGCCTGAGTTCAGCGCTGAAAATGAAAGAATGGCTCCCCGCTCATCTCCACCAGGTCCTCCAGCCAGACCAGACATCTCACATTCCACACTTAGTCCTGCCCCAGGGCACTTGCTCTCACAATTCCCTTGCCAGGAATGCCCTCTCCTGTTCATGAACACTTTACCCCTGAGAACTTCCATCTGATGTTTTCTTTGAGGCCCTGATCAAGTTCTTTTAAGAAAGTTTTCCTGAGAAAATTCATATCTATGTAGATTTCCCCCTTAATCTCACTGCCCTCAGTTCCTCTGTATTGAGTCAACTGCACATTCTCTCTTAATTGCATATGGACTGTCTGGGCCCATTCTAGAGTTTTTAACACACAGGCTCTAATGGGCTTATCCCTGCTTCCAGACTGTAGGCCCCTCCAAGGCAGGAACTCGTCTGCATGCATCCTTTGTGTTGTGCGTTGTATTTAGTTTGGTGTTCTTTGTGGGCCAGAGGCTTGATAATCACATTTGGGCTGGAATAATCTCAGTGTTTTTTCTACAACAGGATAATGAACTGTGTGCCTCTGGAAACTGGATTTCAATGCAGCCTTGTTTGAATAGAAAAAATGAAAAATGTAACAATAAATAACAGAAAAATCTAAGCAAAATATTCATTAATGGTGTATGGGTAAGAATATGGAATATGATGACATGCTCAAGAGCAGTTAATGAAAATGGAGTTGAATAATCAATATGTATAGACTCCCAGAACAGAAATGTTGAGTGAAACAGGCAAACTATAAGACAAAATGTTGATTAAGATATAGCTCATATAGATTCAACGCCACATAAACCAATATTACATAGCATTTTATGGATCCATATGAATATATCCATGTGTAAACATAGCAATGAGAAAGAAGTACATACAAATCTTGCCACTGCTTGCCTCTGAAGAGGGAGAGAAGAGAACGGGGAATGAGATCCCAGACTCTTTAATTCCTTCTGGGTTATTTTTCTTCTCATGATGATAATCTGAAGCAAATAAGAAAATGTTAACAATTGCTAATTTGGCTTGGTGAGTACACGACTGTCTGTGAGGTAGAGAGACTGAAACAATGTTCCTTCTGTGGGCTGCTCTTCAGCCCTGGACCATGTTTCCCAGCCTCCTCGACAGTGAGTTGTAGCCACATGACCTCTGTCTGGCCTGGGCATGTGGGCTGCGGCGACAGACACCACTTCTTGTCCTGGCCCCTGGAACACCTGGGATGGGTCAGCAGCAAACTGGCCATTGACTTTGCTCTGATCTCCCTAGGGGTCTTCCCCAAACCCTGCTGGCCTGCAGGGAACAAGAGGAGGGAGGGAAGACGATCACTGAGCCAAGTCTGGGGTCTTCTGCAGCTTGCAAGAGGCGTGTGATCTCTGATTGCTGGCTGGGCTTCCACACAGGTGCTCTGCCCTTTGTTTCATCTGGCCTGGCCTCTTCACTGTCCCCAAAATGTACCTCGTTCATTCCTGCCCTGCCCTGCATCCAGATGTCCCCTACAGCACTCTGAACCTTAAATGCCTTCTGCCTGGCCTGGGCCCTGCTTGTGATTCGTGTGTCCCCTTCCCTCGCCCCTCCGGTCCCCAGAACTCCTAGCCGTACTGCCTGTTTGGCTTTGACCACAAACTGCCCTGTGCTGTTGCTTCTGTCTTAGTGACTGGAAGGATGCCTCATCTTTGTATAGCTCTGTAAGGGAAGGACCTCGGTGGACTGGATCTGAGCTGAGCAAGGAGACGAGAATCCCAGAGCCTCATCTGGTGTCTTCTGCAAGTCTCATGGGCCTATGTCGCGTTGTTCAGAATTTCCAGGGTTGGTGTAAAAGAGTTCCTTCCCTGAGAGGGGTAGGGACAAGCAGGACTTGAGGAAGAGAGAGCAAAGCATGCAGCAGGGCCAGGACTCTGAACCTGGAGGCTGAGGTTCACTAGTGTTTCAGAGAAGATCAGGGCTACCTCCATCCCGGGTTTCCTAACACTGGCTCCTCTGCGGGGACCTTGGATCAGATCCCATAGAATGGAAGGGTGTTGTTTCACAGGCAATCAGGAAGGTGAAGAGACACCTGCATCCTAGTCCTCAGCCAGTCCTAGGACAGGAGAAGGTCCAGGAGGAAGCAAGGGAGCCCATGTCTGGGAAGGAGAGGCAACTGGGGTAAGCCCTGAGGTTTACAGGGAAAGGCAGGTGGGGTTGGGGAGCCCAAGTTAGAGAGGAGGTCCAGGTAAAGGGCATGAGGTCTTCGTCTGTGGGGTGGCAATGGCAAGTCTTTTTTTTTTTTTTTACCTTTTATTTTTTCAGACAAAGCATTTAACTTTCCCGAGTCTCAGAATCCTTACTTTTAGAAAACGGATGACACGATCCTGCTGGATGCTGAGATGTAAGCAAGTAAAATATGTGAAAGTGTTTATCAACCCCAAGTGCCATACAAATAAGTGCCATCAGTGTGGCAACATGACAGATGCCAGACCAACACGGGCCAGTCTGAATGGACAGGCAAATGGCAAGTGAGTGAATGAACTGAGAGGGGCATGGCTCACAGGTGGTCCAGAGACCCTGGGTGTGGGCGTGTGGGCAGAGACAGTATCTAGGCACTGATGGCTCAAGCACCCCTATCAGAGTCCTGGATTGAGTCCACTCCGCAGAGGACATGGGAAACAGAGCAGCCCCTCCGATGCTGGTAGTCTGATCAAATGGCACACAGAGCACCAAAATCACTTGTTTGGAAGACAGTGAGCGAACATAAAGCTAACTTGGGAAGACCCTGAATCAAATCCGGGATGGAAACACTTGGAGGAGAACGTAAGGTCCAGACATGTTTATACCATAGAGCTTTGTCTTTCTGGGATGCCCAACTTCCTACTTTGCTGGGAAATAAAATCTGAACATCCTGATCGGACCCTGGAGCCTTCCACAAACTAGCCAGGAGATCTTTCCGGTGTTGCTCCCACTTTGGCTGGCTTGCACAGACCTCCTCTCTGCTGAGTGAAGCTAAGCACACCAACCCACTTTAACACGCTGTCTAATTTCTCTCTAGCCTCCTCTGTCTCATCATCAGCCCCCCCCTCCCCGCCCCCCACCACATTCCATCTTCTCCTGCACCTTTTGGTCTGCATCACTTTCCCATTCCTAACCTTTGGAATGCTCACTGCCTTCACCTCCACCTGACCCAACAGTCTTTGTCTAGCATCATGGCTGAGTATCTCACCTTTTCTTTTACATTGTCCTCTGAAGGCATTGATTATTTTAGGTTATAATTTCATGCCTTTCTACCTAGTATAGTGCTGGGCACATAGAGAAACCAAAAAGATCTGATGACTTGGGAAGATAGAATCCTTAGTGACCAAATAATCCCATGTCCCTTGGTGTCTATGACCAAATGGACACTTGTCAGGAATTAGGATTTTTATTCTCTCCAGGGTGCAAGCATAAACAGGTGACCATTACCTGGCTTCAGCTCCCACCTCCATATCCCTGCTAGACCCATTACTGGTCCCTACATCACATGTGTGACCCTGCTGTGGGGATACTGCCATTGTGGTTTGCTCTCTACTCCTCACCTCCTCAATTCCGAAGCACCTTCTGCTCCTAAGAAACAAGCTCACGGCCCAAGGTGGTCGCCCAGAAGCTGACTTCTTTAGTATCGTTCCTTTCTTATTTCCACCTTCTCTGCATTGTGTCTGATACTGGAGTTCCTGCAATTCCACTGACGTGGGGTGGGGTAAGCCAGATTCACAGATTAATACCATCCGAGGAAGTCACTGGAAAGGACAGTAAGAGATGGGGCAGAAAGGTAGAATGTGGGCCAGGTGTGAGAATTGTCCATATTGACAAAGTAGTCATACCTGAAGTGTTTCTGGCCTACCACCTTGTGCTGGGCCAGGGACAGTCAGATTGGCTTATGCCTGCATCACTCTTGGAAATAGCCACATCCTCAGATACAAGGTGAATATACTCTTTTACAGCTGACTAAGGGTTGTGGAGTCTTCTCTTGTGTTGTTGGAAGAGGGTGTTTGCTATGACTAGTGCATGTTCTTGGCAAAACTCTATTAGTCTTTGCCCTGCCTCATTCTGTATTCCAAAGCCAAATTTGCCTGTTACTCCAAGTGTTTCTTGATTTCCTACTTTAGCATTCCAGTCACCTATAATGAAAAGGACATCTTTTTTGGGTGTTAGTTCTAAAAGGTCTTGTAGGTCTTCATAGAACCATTCAACTTCAGCTTCTTCAGCATTACTGGTTGGGGCATAGACTTGGATAACTGNTTCCAAGGCCAAATTTTCATGTTACTCCAGGTGTTTCTTGACTTCCTACTTAGCATTCCAGTCTCCTGTAATGAAAAGGACATCTTTTTTGGGTGTTAGTTCTAAAAGGTCTTGTAGGTCTTCATAAAACCGTTCAACTTCAGCTTCTTCAGCATTACTGGTTGGGGCATAGACTTGGATAACTGTGATATTGAATGGTTTGCCTTGGAAATGAACAGAGATCATTCTGTCGTTTTTGAGATTGCATCCAAGTACTGCATTTCGGACTCTTTTGTTGACCATGATGGCTACTCCATTTCTTCTGGGGGATTCCTGCCTGCAGTAGTAGATATAATGGTCATCTGAGTTAAATTCACCCATTCCAGCCTTACTTAATTCTCAGTCCTGTGGAGTAAGTACTACTATAAAATCCATTCTAACCATTGAAGAGTATATCATGAGAAATGCTGGGCTGGAAGAAGCACAAGCTGGAATCAAGATTGCTGAGAGAAAGATCAATAATCTCAGATATGCAGGTGACACCACCCTTATGGCAAAAAGTGAAGAGGAGCTAAAAGCCTCTTGATGAAAGTTGGCTTTAAGCTCAACATTCAGAAAATGAAGATCATGGCATCTGGACCTACCACTTCATGGGAAATAGATGGGGAAACAGTGGAAACAACGCCATACTTCATTTGGGGGGGCTCCAAAATCACTGCAGATGGTGACTGCAGCCATGAAATCAAAAGACATTTACTCCTTGGAAGGAAAGTTATGACCCACCTAGATAGCATATTTGAAAAGCAGAGACATTACTTTGCCAACAAAGGTCCGTCTATTCAAGGCTATGGTTTTTCCTCTAGTAATGTATGGATGTGAGAGTTGGACTGTGAAGAAAGCTGAGCACCAAAGAATTTATTCTTTGGGGCTGTGGTGTTGAAGAAGACTCTTGAGATTCCCTTGGACTGCAAGGAGATCCAACCAGTCCATCCTAAAAGAGATCAGTCCTGGGTGTACATTGGAAGGACTGATGCTGAAGCTGAAACTCCAATACTTTGGCCACCTCATGTGAACAGTTGACTCATTGGAAAAGACCCTGATGCTGGGAGGGATTAGGGGCAGGAGGAGAAGGTGATGACAGAGGATGAGATGGCTGGATGGCATCACTAACTCGATACACATGAGTTTGAGTAAACTCCGAGGATTAGTGATAGACAGGGAGGCCTGACGTGCTGTGATTCATGGGTTCACAAAGAGTCGGACATGACTGAGTGACTGAACTGAACTAAACCATGGAAGAAGACACTAGAGATTAGCAAGGTTTAGTAACTTGTTTAGTAACTTGTAAAAAATCACCAGTCTGTAAGTGACAAGAGTTGAAATTCAAACTTAAGCTTTGAGTTTCTTGAAATGTTTGATCTGGCACCATCAGCTTTCCAGACACTTCCTAATGAATAATAGACTGTTGTAAGTTCACAGAACCTGCTGCTTTCTGTATTTGTTTAAATAATCATGGAAAAAGTTTTCATCACCAAAAGAGGAAGCTTCATACCACTACTGTCTAGGTTCAATGCAGGATACAGGATGCTTGGGGCTGGTGCACTGGGATGACCTACAGGGATGATATGG
>SJYV01001329.1:373986-423797 GCA_006410875.1 Neotragus pygmaeus | reverse complement strand
GTGGTCATGTATGGATGTGAGAGTTGGACTGTGAAGAGGGCTGAGTACCGAAGAATTGATGCTTTTGAACTGTGGTGTTGGAGAAGACTCTTGAGAGTCCCTTGGACTGCAAGGAGATCCAACCAGTCCATTCTGAAGGAGATCAACCCTGGGATTTCTTTGGAAGGAATGTTGCTGAAGCTGAAACTCCAGTACTTTGGGCACCTCATGCGAAGAGTTGACTCATTGGAAAAGACCCTGATGCTGGGAGGGATTGGGGGCAGGAGGAGAAGGGGACGACTGAGGATGAGATGGCTGGATGGCATCTCAGACTCATTGGACGCGAGACTGAGTGAACGCCGAGAGACGGTGATGAACAGGGAGGCCTGGTGTGCTGCTATTCATGGGGTCACAAAGAGTCAGTCATGACTGAGCGACTGAACTGAGCTGATCTAGGTTGGTCATAACTTTTCTTCCAAGGAGTAAGCGTCTTAGTTTCATGGCTGCAGTCACCATCTGCAGTGATTTTAGGCTACCATTTTGTCAGACACCGGAGAGACAGCTGTTATTAATATATGTCAATTTTTTGGTATCAAAGCTTACAAGTGTGCTAAGTACATACACAAGGAAGAGATTAATGGAGAAGAATGAGTGATGAGAAAGGGGAGAAAGAGAATTATTAGGGAAATAGGAAGGACAACTAAACCAGGGAAGGGTTCCCAGCAGAAGTAATATTTAAACTGCAAGGGGGAAGATGGATATAAAATTCTCTAAGTATAAATATTAGTGTCCTCCTTTTAAAGGTAAAGCAGTGAAGGCACCCAAAGGTTAAATGGTTAGGTTGTAGTAAGAGTGATACCTTGGAATCAAAGCAGCTGTTTGTATGTGTGTGTCTGTGTGTGTGTGTGTGTATGTGTACATGTAGCAGAGAGAGAGAGGTAAACACTGGGANTGGTGACTGCAGCCATGAAATTAGAAGACGCTTACTCCTTGGAAGAAAAGTTATGACCAACCTAGATAGTATATTCAAAAGCAGAGACATTACTTTGCCAACTAAGGGTCCGTCTAGTCAAGGCTATGGTTTTTCCTGTGGTCATGTATGGATGTGAGAGTTGGACTGTGAAGAAGACCGAGCACCGAAGAATTGATGCTTTTGAAGTGTGGTGTTGGAGAAGACTCTTGAGAGTCCCTTGGACTGCAAGGAGATCCAACCAGTCCATTCTGAAGGAGATCAACCCTGGGATTTCTTTGGAAGGAATGATGCTGAAGCTGAAACTCCAGTACTTTGGCCACCTCATGCGAAGAGTTGACTCATTGGAAAAGACCCTGATGCTGAGAGGGATTAGGGGCAGGAGGAGAAGGAGACGAATGAGGATGAGATAGCTGGATGACATCACGGACTCGATGGACGTGAGTCTGCGTGAACTCCGAGAGATGGTGATGAACAGCGAGGCCTGACGTGCTGCAATTCATGGGGTCACAAAGAGTCGGACACGACTGAGCGAACTGAACTGAAGGGTTGTGGGGAGGGCATCCTCATAGGTCCATAGCTATGTGGGTCTAGGGATGGTCTCATCTATATGTCTTATTTGCTTTGGGAGTGTAAATAGTCACTCAGTCGTGTCTGACTCTGTGACTCCATGAACTGTAGCCTATCAGGCTTCTCCGTCCATGGGATTTTCCAGGCAAGAGTACTGGAGTGGGTTGCCATTTCCTTCTCCAGGGAGTCTTCCTGACCCAGGGATCGAACCCAGGTCTTCCACATTGCAGGTAGACGCTTTACCCTCTGAGCCACCAGGGAAGCCCTAGAATAGTCTCTAGGCAAGAGTAATTCAGTGGGCAAGAAATGATGTCTAGGTTCCTGGTGCTTCAAAGAGAGGAAGCTCACCAGACAAAACAGGCCAAAGTAGGAAAGGAAGCCACACTGAGGGGATGCTTATCCACAGACCTCAGGGCCAATACATGGAGCCTCTGATGTGTCTTATGGAGGCAAGAACTTCTCATTGCTATAATTCAAGCCCATTGAAGCTGGGAATTGAAGCCTTGCAAGAAGCTGTGTTGGGAACATTTTGGTGGGAAGACAGGAGAGTGTGAGTCAAACCCAGCTGCTCCAGGCTATTTCCAAATACCTGTTCCTTAGGAAGTTCAGGTGTAGTACTAAGTAGTAGCTTTAGTACTGGAATTGACGGCATGAGAGGGTTGGCAGGAAAGTAGATGCAAACTCAGATGTGTAAACAGGGCTCAGAAGCTTGCCGGACTGTGCACCCCCTTTTTAAGAGACACCGACACAGGGAGCATCCAGGTTGGGGTGGCAGGAGCTATTAGGGAAGGGAAATGGGAGGCATGGGGATATGATGACAGAGGGTGAGAGGGGTGGAGGGCACAGCATGTCTGACATGTCACGGATGTGATGTGACATGTGATACGTCACATATGTGATGAAATGTCATCTGGGTGAGGGGTTCACCTTTTGTGGGTAGTACTTCTGCTAGGGCAGAACTAGGAATATAGAGGATGTGGGTTTTTCAACAGGAGCTGAACTCCAGGGAAAATGCTGCCTGCACCAGGAGTGCCTGCTCTTTTCGGAGCACTTATGCACAGGGCCTGATGCTATATTTCTTATAGCAGAAAACTGGCTGCCCTCAGGTCTGCAGCCAGACATTATTTGGGGGCTTATTTGGAACATATGGGGAATGATTTCTTTGATAAAAGTATTTTAAAGAATTCTCATATGCATAAAATTTTTATAGTTAATACTGGCAAAAAGCATGTAGGAATGCATGCTTTGAGGAATGCGAAAGTGATACAAACATCACCCTCTATGGGTGCTAAATGTGAGTGGTTGACTTCAAGCAAAAATAACTGCCTATGGCATGTGCATTCATCTCATTCTGATTGTGACCACACACAGTTTGCATATAAGCTCACATGTAAATAAATATAAGTTGTATTGCATAAATTAGAGAAGGAAAAGGCAGCCTACTTCAATATTCTTCCTGGGAGAATCCCATGGACAGAGGAGTCTGGCGGTCTACAGTCCACAGAGTCACAAAGAATGGGACACAACTGAAGCACCTTAGCATGCATGTGTTGCATAAATAGAAATATAAATTTCCAAATAGTGAGAAAACAACTTATATTATCTCATTTAACCCCCACATTAATCCCATGAAGGAGGTACTGTTATCTTCATTTTACAGCAAAGGAAACCAAGACATAAAAAGATTAAATAAATTGGCCAAGGTCACTTTGCTGGCAGATGGCTGAGGGAGCACTTGAGCTGCGGTTGCTGGAGGCATCTGATCAGGAGGTGCAGGGTGACTATAGGGACAATAAGGGGAATTTCTGACTTAGGGGTAGAGGTGAACAGGTTTTCTTTCACCTCCCCAGGTCTATAGTCTGGCCTCTGGGGTTTTTAGGCAACACTGAAACAGATGCTAAGTTGGGCCACACCCTTCCACATGCCTGCACAATGCCAAAGATGCAGGCAAGCAAACAGGCACCAAGATCAGGAAGGTTAAGTTTGTTTATATCTCCCTGACTCCCTGTTTTCTCTGCAGTATGTCCTACTTTAGTTCCTGGGAACCTGAGTGACTGATCTGTCTTAATGAAGGAACATGTAATAGCCCAGTGGAGAAGATGGGAGTTGGGGGCCTCAAATCCCCCTACTCAGAGTTTCTCAGCCTTTTTTGATCCTCAATAAAATAAGTCCCCCTCCTTCTCTGGAAGATCTAGAGATGCTCCGATTTCTGGTGGGATGGTAAGTGCCCATTTTGAATTCTAAGGTCAGTTTATGAATCCTCAACAGTCAGGAAGATTCAGTTGAGCTTTTATTTCTGTGGATTATATTAAAGAAGTCTCTTGTATTAGGATCAGACTCTTTAGTTTTCCAAATACAAAACTATATTTTACAATTGAATTTTTTTTTCTCAACCACAATGCTACCTTCTTCCCTCCCCATAGGATTTGTTGTACCCCTTGGAAAGACCTTTTGTCCTCTCCTCCTGCCCTCACATGGAAAATCACTGGTCTAGGGTAACGCTTATCGCTGAAGGTCATAGTCACAAATGTCTTATTCAACCCATTCGTTCAGTTATAGTCAACATTTATTGAGCAACTACTATGTGCTTGAGATCTGAAAGGCATAAAGTATACCTGCATTTTCAAATCCATCTCAGGAAAGGGGACCTCTTGACCAAAGGACTAAATGTTTAGTGGTAGAATTTGGTACTGGTGGATTTTCCAGATGCCACTAAGATCTCACACCATAGGCAAATGTCTGCTCAATCAGTGCAGAAGGGGCCAGTCCTGTGTGGATACCAAGCTTAGAAGTTGAAAAAAATGAGGAGGACTAGAGACTGCACCCTAAACTCACAGTACCTCCCTGCCTCCCCTTTCTTGTCAACACCCTCTTCTCCTTGGATTTGGTCTTCTACCCTACCTGCTGTTTTCTTTGTTGTCTTTTCATCCTCACCACGCTGGGGAAAAGGGAGCCCCCTCCCCTTATTTCCTCCTATCACTCCCACCCCATCCTTCCCAGCACAAGGTTCCATTCTTCATTAATGCTGTTTTAAAGCTAGCACAGAGCTGTTTTCCAGATGTGGCCATGCGCAGACAGTAATTGTGCTCTGTGATCCCTTCCAGCTGCTCCCATCGCTTGCCAATACACCGCCCCACCCCCACCTTGCAGCCCCAGGAGTCCAAGTTTGGGGGCTGCAAATTAGGGCAAACATTGTAAAATGATCATGTGCTACACACGGCCTTCCTCGTAAGAGTTATGGACTTTATAACGGAGCTAATTGGCATTAGGTCTTGCCTGAAAGGTCAACAGAGTGGCAGAGAAACAGGATCTTTGTAAATTGATCCACTGGTCCCTGCCTCCATCCCCCCAACTCCTTTCCCGTTTTGAAATATGGCCTACCTGCCCTGTGGAATTGCTGACTCTTGTAAATTACTGCTTTGACTGTACAGGACTGTGACACATTGTTTCACATCACATGGAAGGCAGTGGGGATGTTGAAGGGGTGCATAATTATACCCTGCAAATTCTTCTGCCAAACCGCAAGCTTCAGCTTTCATGCACCTTGGTGAAGCAGGCTATTGTAACGCTCTTGACCTTCAAATCAAGCATAATTTATCCAAAGGTAGAGTACAGGCTTTGGATGGATTATTTATTTATTTATTGCTCCAAATACTCGAGGTCCTTCTGAATGATCACGCCTTTCTGTTCTCAGATTGGAACACTCGCAGGGCATTTTTTTCATCTTACACATTCTTATTAAGCATGTTAGAGGCATAAGTCAAGGCTGACTTTAGGAGGGAAAACTTATCTTTCTGGAATCAGAAATATTACATCTTTATCTACAGATTGTGTTGATCTTTCTGGATATGGCTTCAGAATGTCTGCCCACCCCTCTTTGGTACTCACGTTTTGTGAATAAGCATTGAAAGTCTCTGTTAAAACATATATAGTATCTGGGAAGAATGACCAATTTACCTTGTGGTTCTTACCCCTCACCCTTCTTTTTCTTAGTAAAGGAAACTATTTAGGAGTGAATGGAAGCTGACCTCAAATTGTACACACTCATATATATATTGCCTACAATTTTGGCCTCTTTTTCATTCTTTTGAATTCCAACTGTGGATCAATTCCAAGCCATGAATTCCTGCTCAGTTATCATCATTGACATTGCCACCCTGGCCCCATGAGCCTGTTGGAGCCTTTCAGCAGTGAGGCCTGAGGAAGCAGACCTTAGGCGAGCCAACACAGTGGGAAAGGTGAGGGGGTGAAGTTTCTGTGCCCTATTTTGGAGCCACAGCGGGGGTGGGGGAGGAGGTCTGAAATCACCTACTCATTGAACAGTCTGCAAACCTTACAAACAATGCAACTTGCAGGCACCCCTATAGGACTCTTTCAAAATGTATGTAAATGCTGATGCAATATGAACATTCATTTGGAAATGTGGGCACCATTTACCCAGTCAGCAGACACCTCTCCCTCCAGGCTGCTGTTCAGGAGTCAGCCCTCATGCAGCTGCCTCCCGCTCGCTGCACTGCAGCTAACAGAGCTCCTGTCGCCGCCAGCACTCCGGAGCCCTCTTCCCAGGTGTGCTTTCCCTACAGCATCCAACGCCTCCTGACTTCACATTTATTTGTGTTTGACCACATCTCCCCATCAGAATGGACTTCCTGAGTGGTGGTAGTGGGAAAGAACCCACCTGCCAATGCAAGAGGCATAGAGATGTGGGTTGGATCCTTGAGTCAGGAAGATCTCCTGGTGGAGGGCATGGCAACCCACTCCAGTATCCTTGCCTGGAGAGTTCCATGGACAGAGGATCCTGGCAGGCTGTCGTGCATAGGATTGCAAAGAATCGGACATGAATGAAGCGGCTTAGCATGCATGTACTGCATCAGAATACCAGCTCCTAGAGAAGAAGACTTTTGTCTGGGGTGTCTGCTGCTGAATCTGTAGTGTGTGAGGGACAAACCGTCTGTAGTCAGGTGATACGTCCACTCTGAGTGAGGGCCCAGCTCCAGGACAGTGGGGGACTAAGAAAGGAAGAGAAAGGAACCATGCAGGGAGGACGGAGCCTGGGAAAGCCCGCCCTGCTTGGTCCCCTTCCTCGGTGAAGGCACTGGGAGTTACTCATGGTCTGTAGCACAGACAGGCTGCCCGTGTCTCCCATCTGACAGACTCGCCGAGTGTGGTAGGGTCCATTTCACTCTCCTCTGCCTGCTGTATATTTCAAGCCCAGGCAAGGGCTGAGCTAATGATGAAGGTCATATATGGACCAAAGCCTGCTACTGGGATCCCAGTATGGGTCATGGATCTGCCACTAACGAATTATTTCACTTTTTTGAGCCCCCCCCTTTTTTTAATATACAAGATGAAAGAATTTGTCTAGAAGAATTTCAACATCTGTTTGATTTTATTATGAAAAGGGCCATCAGATGCAAATTAGCTCCAAGCCCTTCTAAGAATTCTAGGCGGTGATATTGCACTGTCAGGGGCCCCTGAGAAAAATCCCAAATCTGTGACTGTGCCCCCCTTTCCTCACCTGTTGAAGACCCTCCTTTGTGCACAGGCCACATGAGGGGCTGCTTCGCATGCACGACCTGACTGGGAGCCTCAGCCTCTACCCACTCAAGGGTTCTTGACTCCCACGTGGGAGAGCTTTAGTGCTGCCCATCCTGACTCAGCCTCAGGGGGCAGTCAACTGACAAGGCAAGTTACCTTCACTTACCCGATGGCCTCCGCTGTCTCTAGTATCCTGTCTAGCTGCCTTTTAGGGGCAGAAGGGATGGCCATCTGTTGGTGGTTGACCGTGATTGTGGCAGAATTGGAGAGAAGCATTGTCTAGTGTTGTCTTGGGAGAGAAGGAAGAAATGAGATTGACAAGGGGAAGAGGGTATCACACAAGCTCTCTTGAGGGCATTCAGCCCACTTGGACATGACACAAGGCTGCTGGGAGCAAGAGAAGGGAAGATCTGGATCTCACGGCTGATGAGAATGAGCTGGACACAGAGCCTGGCTGTTCAGGAGTTGGCGTGGTGGACATAGCCTTCACGCCAGAACCCCAGCCTCCTTCCTCCCATCACACATCAACACAAGGAGCCTTTCTAGTCTCTTTCTGAAAACAGAAAGCAGCAGTATCTTTTGTTAATCTTTGTTTATCTTGTCCTCTAAGGTGTGGCATGTGAAGAAAGACATATTCTCGTTTTTCTTGGGCTAGAATTGGGCCCCGAGGCCCAGTCCAGTCCACAGACCAGACTCTAAGCCAGATCCCATCACTTGCTTCTCCTCGGGGCTGGTCCTGACCCTGGAGTCCCTTGAATCCACCTGGAGAGAGCTTCCTGTTGTATTGGTCACTGAGAGTCTTTGCTGCCTATGAACCCATGGCTTTGCCCTCCTCATCCTCCCACTGTTAAAAGTGGGAAGGCCAACACAGATGAAGCACAAGTAAATAATTCCTTTCTAGAACTCAGTTTCCCCTGATGTCACAGTATGTCCCCAGCCTTTCTGTTATGCTGTGACTTGTGTCCTTCTCTGGCTAATGTGCCCCTAGCATACTGCCCAGGCAAGTCCGTATTGTCCAGGAAACCATGGCACACGTCATGAATGGATGTGGTCCCTAATCATCAGGACTTATTACACAGGGCAGAAGGGACTGTCCCCGATTAAGGTCAGAGCGCTCCTTGCTGTCTCCTGCCTGTACCTTTGACTTTCTGGACCTTGGAGCAGAGACCAGCTAGTCAGGAACTCCTGTTAACCACTCCTGTTTTACATGATTCCTCTGGAGTTTTATCTCCTAGGGGCTGTAGACCCATGCCCATCCTGATCTTTACCCGCTTGTCCCTGGCACTGGATCCCTAGAACACCCGCTTCATCATGCCCTGGTGGCCTGTCCTGTCCTGTGGTCAGCTCTTTCCTGTAGCCTAGGCAGCAGATGTGATAAAAAAATCTGTGTTCCTGCAGGTAGAAGTCACGTGAACAAAGTGAGCTTCCGCCTAGGGCTCCTGTTCTATCTCCTAGAGTGAAATGCAGATGACAGTAAATGTGGGGAAATCCAGCCTGCCCCAGGAAAGCCAGTCTGGCAAACTCCACAGCCATCAGACACTCAGAGATATCAACTTTCTAAGTCACCAGCCTGCCCTCCTCTGGGGCCAGCTTCCCTACAATAGGCACACTCACCACTATACCCTTCAGATAGTTTCTGCTTCCTGATGTCTTCATCACACCTAACTCTCGAGTTGACTCATCTCCCTTCCCGCTTTCCCAACATAGGGGAAGATATGTCAGAGCACTTTCATCAGGCTGGGCTAATGTTCAGGGTCAGCCCTGGCAGTCTGCGAGCAAGAACCCTCCCCGAATGGTCTAGGGGTTACTGCTCCAGCACAGGTCGGTCTTGTCTTGTTGGGAAACTCTAAGCCTTGGGCTCCATCTGCTGTGACTCTAAACTTTCCCCGAAGAGGTTTTCACAAGTTCAGGAAAGTCCTGGGTATTGGGAAGTTGAATTATTTTTACTCATGTGCAGCTGAAATAGCCATCTGCCATCTCGCCACCCAATTCCCCACTGTGTTTAAAATCCATCTGGAGTTTTAGTTTTTTTCTTTAATTCTTCAAGTGAAAAAAAGAAATTAATGTTTTGATGTGAATAGAGGTTTCAAATCTTTGTCTTTTCTGCCTGCAGTGAAATCTGTCCTATGGTAGAGGATAGATTTAGAACTATGCATTGCTTATTTTGAGCCATATTGATAAATTATCAGTTCAAGGCTCACAGTTGTCCGTTATTCTAGGACTGCCTATCTATCTTCCTTATCTAAATAGAATCCAAAACCCAGCTCATGTCACCTCTTCCATGGAGCTTTCCCAATTATTCTAGCTTGTACTCCTCTGATGACTCCTTGGCAGAACTGGGCAGCTCCTTAGCAATAGTCCTTCATTTTCTTCTTTTGCTACAGCTGTGTTGTCTTTGTACCTCTCAGCTTGGTGACAACTGGGCTTTGCCTCATGTTGATCTTACAGTAGTCATAGAACCCACCCTGGAAGCCCCCTCAATAAGGTCTTAAGATGTCCCATAATTCCTTTTCTTCCTTCAGGGCTCCTCAGATCCTACCTTGAACAGATCAGATTTTCACCACACTCAGACTCCTATGTCAGTTAGCTTACTTGAGTTCAGTATGGTGCAAATGTTCTTTCTGTTTTGGCAAAAGTCTTCATGAGCACTAGAGTGTGGAGGTAACATCTCACAGTCCATCACCTACATAATGACCAGCTCAGGGGAGCTGCTCAGTAAATGATTTTAGTTTAAATTAAGATGGTGATGATGATGGAAACATTCAGTTAATAAACATCTGCTAGGATCCTAATAAGTGCCAGGTCCCTTGGCAAGTGCTGGGGGTTGAATAATGATTGAATCAGTGTTCCTACCTTCAAAGAGCTCACTGTTAGTGGAGGAGATAGATGGGAGACATCCCAGCATTTTAACGTGATTTCAGAGGAGGGAGCAATGAACTCATTATGGAGTTTAAGATGTTGAGGGGTTAGGACTTGAAATTTCAGGAAAAGGATTCAAGAAGTCACAGAAATGGGAAGAGTCCTATGGATTTAAGGAGCAGCTGTGGTTCAGTGTGACTGGAGCCATGCTGAGAGGTTGGCCTGGAAAGGTAAGAAGGCTAGGACAAGGAGCTTTTTCAGCTAGAGACTCCCACCCCAGCTTTCCTTGGCCATTTCTTCCAGTTGCAATATGTGCAGGCATCCATCTAAATTTCTCTTTGGTAACCAGATCTATTGACTTGTCCTCTGTGAATTGGGACTTCTCTGGATTCATCTTAAGCTTTTGTTTTCATCTTGCTATGGCATTTGTTATAACAGATCAAACTCCCCTTACTACCACCAGCCTGGTGATGTGTTCTTAAAAAAAGAAGACACATATAGAAAAACATTTGCAAACTAGGTCTTCTGAGATATATCTATCTACCTCCTTCATGACTTTGAATAATTTCTTTGACTCGTCTGAACCTGTCTTTTCACCTGAAAAATAGGGAAAATAGCACTAAGACCCACCTACTTTATTGGATGGTTATGAAACTCAATTATAACAATAGATGCAAAAAAGTCTAGAAATACATAAAACTCAGTGCAAACACAAGTACTTATTACCCTGATGGAAGGAGACAGCCAAGTTATCCTTTCGTGAAGATTCCTTTACTAGGCTGTACAAATTACAAGGAGGTCTCATGGTCTCCCATAGCAACCCACCCCACCATCTCATTGGCATTTTTGCCTCCAATAAGGTGGCATTAGCTCATTAGGCATAACAAATGACCCACGCTCCATTGGGGTATAGATGGAGAGCTGTGAGGCAGAATAGATCTCTTCCCCTCTGCTTCCCTCCCTCTCCCCCTTCATGTTCACAAGTGTCTGCGGAACACAATTGTCTCCTGTCTGAGGAAGGCATAGCTAGGACTGCCCAGAGCTGGTGTGTGAGAGTTGGGAGGGCAGTTGACCCAGCCTTCTCAAATGCTTGCCACAGCTCTGCTGACTCTGGCTCCACCCTGCTCTTGGCACATCTCAGTTCAATTCAGTCATCCAGTCATGTCTGACTCTCTGTGACCCCATGGACTGCAGCATGCCAGGCTTCCCTGTTCATCACCAACTCCTGGAGCCTGCTCAAACTCATATCCATCAAGTTGGTAATGCCATCCAACCACCTCATCCTCTGTCATCCCTGTCTCCTCCTGACTTCAACCTTTCCCAGCATCAGGGTCTTTTCCAACGAGTTAGTTCTTCGCATCAGGTGACCAAAGTACTACAGTTTCTGAATCTGCACAGACTCAGTGGCACATATCAGCTGTTTGTGTACATTACAAGCCCAACACATCATAGCCCTTCGTTTGAGGCCCTGGAGTTTATTGGCTCTAGGTATCCCTTGGGGGCAGAGCATAAATGGATCAGAAGCCAAGTTCCTATTTCTCTACTTGCTCCAATCTAGAGGACATTACATGAGCCCTTTGTGGTCATATTTACAGCCTTTGGCCCATTTTACTTCCACTCAAGCTGCAACACATATCCCGAATACTGGCTGTGAAACACGGGGAATTGGCTGTGTAGGAAGAAAGATGAGGCAGAGCTCTGGCCCTATTACAGCACTGATCAGGAGTGCTGCTCTCGCCCCTCTCCCTAGGGTCCCTTTTCACCTGAATCTGGTGCCTAGGAATTTACAGTTCCCACTGCAGATGCCCCAGTGTGCCATCTAGGCCTGTCCCTAAAGCACAAGGTCTAAGGCCCTAGCTCCATCTAGGTCATCGTCAAGGAGTCAAAGGGTCACCAAATGATGAGGCTGGAGACCTGCTTTCCACTCCCAGGTTAAGTGACATCATCCATCTATGCTCCAGCTACTGCACAATGAAAGCCCTGGGTTGGGGTTAATTGATTCCATCTGACGCTAACATTTGTGATCCCTTTATTTGTTCCCTCTGCTATTCTTTCCCCATCGAAAATCGTCTTTCCTATGGTCACATTCCTCAGCACCTTGTCTTGTCGCTGAAGGAACTCTTGTTCACTCACTATTGGGAAAAGCTAACAGAGGTCACAAAGGGTCCTAGTGGCGGCCACAGCCCCACCCTCACAGCCCGTCTCCAGCCCTGAACCCACAATGCGGGCAACCTCAGGCCCGCTTCCTCCTTCCCGAGACCCTCCCCGGGACTCCTGGCTCTGCACCCACTGCCTCTCCTGGATCATCTCTGGCTGTTTCGACTTTGACAATTCTGCTTCCCACGAACAGATTATAGAAATCCCTGATAGCTGTAATCAAGCTGGCACCAGGCTGAGCCTTTGGAATTTTCTCAGTCATAATATTTTGAATGATTGATTAATCGGAAAAGGCTCCAATTTCTGGGTTACAAAGTCTTATTCAAATCTATTTTCCTATCCTACCCTGTCCATCTTTCTGTCTTACTTTCCTGTCTACCCCAGGTCAATCTTTTTGTTCTTCCATCCCAACCAGGGCCTGCTGGTCCTTATAGACTTTGTCGTTATCCATCTGCTATGCAGCCATTCTGGTAACTAAAGTCCTCTTCTACGAGAAGTCTTCCCAGGCCTGATCAATAAATATATAGTGGGCTTCAACTTTTTTTTTTCTTAATCAAAATCCCTCTTAGTTACATATATATTTTAATAGAGCACTTTCATAGAGGTCATCTTCGTTTTATCATCTCACAGATACTATCAGCCCTATTTTAGAAGTNTGAAGTGGTTTGCCATTCATTCCCTTCTCCAGTGGACCACTTTTTGTCAGCTCTGGGAGTCGGTGATGGACAGAAAAGCCTGGCATGCTGCAGTCCGTGGGGTTGCAAAGAGTCGGACACGACTGAGTGACTGAACTGAACTGAATTTACACTTGGGCCAGCTTTTAAGGCCCCCAAAAGTTCAGTCTCTTTTGCAAACCTTTCTGTAGTTGAGAAATCCTGTCCTTCCTCAGCTCCCTGATGGACACAGGACTGTTCATTCCTTTCCCTGAGCAGCTAAACTGGTGCCCTTACACATGGCTGATTGAATTAGGGTGGGCACCTGATCCAGGGCCAGCCTCTCTCCAGGCTGGCCAGGTCCTATGAAGGGCTCTGAGTTTGAGAGATTTGTCTCCAGGGGTGAGATGACTTTAGTAGGCCGGGGTCACAGAACAGTACTCATCAGGCAGTGAGTGATGGGAGCAGAGGAGGACACAGGCACACAGCTGGATCACGGGAGAGGCAGCATGCTGGCAAGAAGACCAAGGAAGGGACGCAAAATACCCTTGCCTCCCCAAATACTTTGGATGCCAGTATCCTTCGAGTCTCATTTGTACTATCGCAGTGAGGAGGTCCCACTGAACTTGAAGCATCTGAATGCCTGTTCCTCCCCATCCACAAGGCTGAGATAAGGTTTTTCTCCTCCTCCTCCTGTCCTGTCGCTTCTCTCCCCGCATTCTCTCTCACGTGCTATTTCTGGTTTCTCTGGACTGGAATCCAACTGGATTCCTGATTCTTGGCTTTTTAATCTTAAAAGCTTTGTGGAGTTGCTGCTGTGTGCTCAGCCCTGTGCCAGGTGTCAAGTGGGAAGAGAAGGGAAGCAAGAGCCCTGGCCTGGCCCTCGGGAAGTCTCCACTCTGAGCACAGGTAAGGCCTATGGGTAGCACTGGGCTTGGGGACTCCTCATGCCAGCCTCTGGCTGACCTCGGATGTGGTATGTTTGTGGAGGGTGCCTGGTGCAGTCAGAGGATGCCTGCAGGGTAGGGGGTGTCAGAAATGCAGCTGGAAGAAAAGGAGGGGACATCATGCCAGTTACAGAGACCAGCACGAGCCAGAGGAAGGGAACGTGGCTGGTCAGGGGGCCAGGAGGCAAGTCCTGGGGGAACTGGGGGCTGCTTCACCCTCTAGTCCTCACCTTACCATTAAATCTGGGGAACAAAATGGGTGTGCCAGGCAACCTGCCCTCTCAGTCATCTCATCAGCCTTGAATTACCCAGGATTAAAAAAGAAGAAGAAGAAAAAAAAAGGACCGTCCTCATTATGTGGTTGGAAATCCTCATACCAGAGATAAAATTTTATGAGTTGCGTATTGCTCAGCACCCCGTATTTTTGACATTCCCTGTTTCACATACAGTATTTTAAACATGAAACACAGACATTACTGTTTTTTTATTTTTCACCCTTTCATTTTTTTTTTTTTCCTTCTTTCTGTCATGGCTTAGTGGGTAGCTCTGAAGTTTTTAATACTGAAGGGCCCATTTCATGTTATTTATTACCCTGCTTGTGTGAAAGCTGAGGCCTATAAATCGTCAACACAGGCCGTCTAATTCCAGCAATGGTGAGGCTTCGTCACATGTAATTAAAAGATCCCAAAGCCATTGGAATGTAATGGATNTCTGTCATGGCTTAGTGGGTAGCTCTGAAGTTTTTAATACTGAAGGGCCCATTTCATGTTATTTATTACCCTGCTTGTGTGAAAGCTGAGGCCTATAAATCGTCAACACAGGCCGTCTAATTCCAGCAATGGTGAGGCTTCGTCACATGTAATTAAAAGATCCCAAAGCCATTGGAATGTAATGGATTTGGAAATGACACCACGGGGGCGCGGGGAGCAGGCCCAGGAAGAGGCAGCTGTATTTCAAAGGCTCTGGCCTGGTCTGGGATCTAGGGGGCTGCCTGGCTCTGCTCCAGCAGGCCTGGCTGTCGTGGGGTTAGGGGCAGGGTCTGGATGTGATCTGATCCTCAGCTCTGAGACCACTGCTGTTCCCACCTGTGTGGAGGCTCACCAAGCTCTCCGCCTCAGACTCCTTCAGCCTGGCCTGCCCAGGCGCCCTCTGACGGCTGTGAGCATCCATGTAGGAGGGTTTGTGAGGAGTAACCTGGCCTTAGAGATAGAGCCTGACCCTTGGAATTGGATGGTGGCAGGGAGGGTCTTGGTTTCACCTTCCACATGAGTACAATGGTCCTCTTATTTTTGGTCCCCAACTCTCCCAACTTCTGTCTACTTAGATCCCCAGGGTCACCCTCCAGCAGCTCTAGGTTCTTCTCTGAAGTTCCCTTGAATCCCCACATCCATCGCTCCTCCCTCTGGGCCCCCATGTCTGCCTAGGTTGGGGTCAATGCGGTGCTGGTGTGTATTTGTTCCTCAGGAACAAGGACTGTGTTTGTCTCTGACACCAGTGGCCTTACATAGGCCTAACACGAAGGAGGTGGGAAGTGACTGTGTGGCAGGAAGAAAGAGATGAAGGATAAAGAAGGAGAAAAGAATGAAAAAAAAAGGATAGAAGGAAAAAAGAAGAAAAGAAGGAAAGGGGAGAGGGACTTTCATTGATCTCCCCCATCTTGAGATTTACGCATAAGGTAACTAGATTCCAAGATGGCCACCAACTGCCGCCTCCTCCTGGAATCCGGGTCCCGCATCATAACAGGGCTGGTGCTTGTGGCCAAAGCCACACAGCAGAGTGTGACTACGTCACTTCGGAGCTTCGGTTATGAAAAAGGCTGCAGCTTTTGCCTTGTTTCCTCTCTCGAGTTACTTGCTCTGGGGAAGCCAGCCACCAGGCTGCGGGAGCGGCCCTGTGGGGAGGCCCACATATCGGAGAACGGGAGTGTTCGGCCCACACAGCCGGCCAGGAACCGAGGCCTGACAGCTGTGAGGCCAGGAGCATGGCAGCGGGTTCTCCGGCCCCATGGAGCCGTGCAATGAATGCACCTTGGCTGACAGCCTGAGTGCAGTCTCACGAGGCTGCTCCCAGATTCCTGACCGCAGAAGCTGTACATGTAAATGATTGTTATTTTAGATTTCTAACTCTGGAATAATGTATTACACAACGATAGATAAGTACCACCAACACCATCTACATGTTGATGACACTCAGTATTTATTTCCAAGTCAGACCTCTCTGCTGAACTCCAGAATCCTATATCCAAATGCCTCTGTTCCATCTCTGCCCTTCGTTCCAACCTGCACTCCTGATCATCTTGTTTGCCTGCTTCCTCCCCTGCCCTCCCCATCCCGCTTGGTGGAAGCTCTTACCTGGATGCTAACTACAGCCTCCTACCTGCTCCCTGCCTCTCCCACAGCCACTGCAGTCTATGCTCTATGCAGCAGCCAGCGAGGCCAGGCAAATGTAAGTCAGATCATGACACTTCAGACTTAACTTGACAAAGCCTTACCACTTCCCCAGGACAAGGACCAAAGTCCTTAAATAACCTACCGGGTGTCACCTATTCCTCTCCGACCTCATCTCTCCTCACTCTCCCCCACTCCCTTATTCAGGGGCCCACATGGGCCTTTTACTGCCAGGCACACTACCACTTGGCACTGATTCCTCTCTGAGTCTGGAATGTTTCTTCCAGTTATCTGCACAATTCATTTCCTCGCCTCCAAGTTTTCACTCAAATGTCCCCTTCTCTGTGAGGTCTGTCTGTCTCGACAACCCTGTTAAAACATGCAGCACAACCCCCTGCCCCCATGTTTCTTTACTCTACCCTCCATGACCCCCGTTTGCCCTCCATTTATAAAACACTTAAAACCTTCAAATATATTATATGACTTATTTTTTATGCTCACAGTTTGTTGTCATTCTCTGCTAGCATATAAGCTCCGTGATTGCAAGGATTTGGGGTGGTTGTTGTCTGTTTTGTTCATTGTGGTGTCTCCAGCACCTGGAACAGAGAACCTAGAACTATGCATCCAGCACATAATGGTAGTCCATACATGTTTGTTGAAGAAGGGAAAGAAGGGTGATAGGAAGGGAGGGAAGCAGAGATGGATAGATAGTGCAGGGAGGGAGGAAAGAAAGAGTGTGAGAGTGCTTGTGTTGTGGTCTGAATTGTTTAGCAGATGTAGCCCCTCCCCTTGTAAGTTCTGGACTGGAAGGTGTGAGAAAATGACCTATCTACAGCATCCAATGACAGCCCTGCTGAAACTGAGGCTTAAGGAACACACTTGATTATCTGCCTTTGGCCATCTAGGAATCCCTGTTTCATTGCCCTCATGGTCCTGCAAACCTGAATATTTCTACCCCTCTGTTTTTTGCTGGTATTAATATCCAACTCCTTTGCTTTTTTCACCTTTTAATGAGTTGAGCTGTGTCCTCCAAAAATATATGCCGAAGTTTCAACCCCTCATTATCTTAAAATGCGACATTATTTGAAAATAGGATTGTGGAGAGTTGGACCATAAGGAAGGCTGAGTGCTGAAGAATTGATGCTTTCAAACTGTGGTGTTGGAGAACTCTTGAGAGTCCCTTGGACTAAAAGGAGATCAAACCAGTCAATCCTAAAGGAAACCAACTGTGAATATTCATTAGAAGGACTGATGCTGAAGCTGAAGCTCCAATACTTTGCCCACCTGATTCCAAGAGCTGATTCACTGGAAAAGACCCTGATGCTGGGAAAGATAGAAGGCAGGAGGAGAAGGGGACAACAGAAGATGAGATGGTTAGATAGTATCACTGCCTCAATGGACTTGAGTCTGAGCAAGCTCTGGGAGATGGTGAAGGACAGGGAAGCCTGGCATGCTGTGGTCCATGGGGTCGCAAGGAGTCAGACACAACTAAGTGAATGAACAACAAAAGAAGGAATTATGTTAAAATGAGGTCATACTAGAGAGGAGTGGGCCCTGAATCAATATGACTAATTGTCTTTGTAGAAAAACTGCAGACATTTAGGGAGAAATGTCGTAAGAAGACAGAGGTGATGCATATAACCTTTTCAGAGTCTCTTCAGAGACTGAAGTGATACATATAAAAGTCAAGGATGGGTGACAACCACCAAAAGCAGGAGAGAGGCCTGGAATGATTCATTCTCAGAGCCCTCAGAAGGAAACAATCCTTGGGCTTCCCTGGTAGCTTAGTTGGTAAAGAATCTGCCTGCAATGCAGGAGACCCTGGTTCGATTCCTTAGTCAGGAAAACCCCTTGGAGAGGGGACAGGCTACCAATTCCAGTATTCTTGGGCTTAAAGAATTTGCCTGTAATGTGGGAAACCTGGGTTCAGTCCTTGGATTGGGAAGATCCCCTGGAGAAGGGAACAGCTACCCACTCCAGGATTCTTGCCTGGAAAATCCCCATGGACAGAGGATCCTGGTGGGCTATAGTCCATGGAGTCGCAAAGAGTAGGCACATGATTGAGCAACTTAAAAAAAAAAAAAAAAGAAAAAGGAGGAAGCAATCCTGCCAACATCTTGACTGCAGACTTTTAGCTTCCAAAACTGTGAAAGAATGAATTTTTTTTATTTTAATTTTTATTTTTTTACTTTATTTTACTTTACAATACTCTATTGGCTTTGCCATACATCGACATGAATGTACACGAGTTAAAGCTATCTGGTTGTGGTAGCTTGTTATGATAGCCTCCCCTCCTCCCTATGATTCTTCAAGACCATCTCATGCTTGCCTCCAAGCCTTCTTTCAGCATTAATAAACACTAGAACATATCATCTTTGATCCTACTCAGAGAGTTTTCTCTCACACACAATACAAAGAATCTTACCTCCTTCAAGAAGCCCTTTGGACAGCTTAAGAAGAAGGAAGTCAATACTCCTAGCATCCTTGCATTTGAAGGTTAAACTTTGGAATGTATGGCTTTTTTTTTTTTACTCACAATTAATGTGTATTTTCTTGGCTTGAGAAAATGTAGACAGTCCATCTTATCCATTTGTTCTTGAATCGCTCACTCATTGCCATGTTGTCTCTCTGATTAAATGACTCTAACAACAAGAAACAGATGTGTCTCCTTCGCTGTGTATAGTTCCAAGTCTAGATACGGAAATGAGAAAACACTCATGCTGGTGGGTAAGGACTGTTTAGTAAGAAGGCGCCTGCTGCATTTCTCTCCTTTCCCATTTTATAAATGAGGAAACCAAGGCCCAGGAAGAAAAAATGACCCCCAGAAGATACAGAATGTTTCCATCTTGCCTCCACACAGGACTGTTAGCTCTGGGACTTTTGGTTAAAGTCAAACACTTAGAAATATACCTCTAGTCCCTTGCGCAGTTGTTGCTGACCATCTACCCCGAGCTGGGTTTAAACCCCAACCCCATCGTGCTTTATTCACACAATTTTGGGCAAGTTATTTAACCTCTCCAACCCTCAGATTCTTTATCTGAAGAATGAGCATGGAGATCCTAATCTCCCAGGGTGGGAAAGAGGATTCAGTGAGACTGTCACTTAGGAACCATGCCTGTGTGCTGTGGGAACTCAATGAACTGTAATTTCTTAACTTTCATTCCCATCACTCCAGACTAGAAAGAGGTAGAAACAAATTGCATTTTCAGCAAAATCTTTGTCTATTTGTCATATCCAGCTCAAGTCGGAAAGATTGTCAGAAATAATGGAAGTGCGTAAAATAATTTATCCTAGCCTTGTCATTAATAGCAAGTGTTACATAGCGCTAGCAAGATCCTTGATTAGCAAACAAAGACCCAGTGATATTCACTAGATTCGACTGAGTATATAAAGAAAATGAGAATCTGACGTTTTGGAGAGATTTCCATAAACTAGAGCAGAAACAGGAAGAGCTTTCTGGTTGCCTCTTTGTGAAGGATCAGATATCACAGCAGATGGAAACGTAGGCAAGAATTACAGACATGGAACAGACCTCGGGTCTCATTAACCAGCTAATTCATTTAACCAGAATGCCTCATTTCCTGAGAATTTCAGTGAACTGTGATTTTACAATATGCTAATATTTGAAAGATGTATTTTTTCTCCCATCAATGGCTGCAAAGATGCCCTGAGGTGCAGTGAACAGTACTAAGAATGATGGTGCCAAGATTTAGGAGCTAGCTCTACCATTAGCTGACCCTGAACTAGCTAGTTCCCCTGTCTAATCTCAGGGTCACCCTCAGGGTAGGACTAATGATCTCTGAGTTTCCTAAATCTGTAATTTTATATATTCCTGCTCCAGTTTCAATCCTTTGAATCCAGGCCCCATATTCTCCATGAAGGCCCTTCCTTGACCTTGAACAATCTGTAATATATGAAGGCTGGATCAGAATAACTCTAAAGTTCCTTTGAGATGTGACATGCTATTGTTCTGAGTGTGAGCTTCTTTAATAATAATAATAATAATAATAATAATAATAATACATTTATAAGGGCTTCATCTTGGTTATGTGTGGTAAAATAAGATGAAGAAGCTCATAAAGTTGTTTTATGTAAAGTAATAGACTGGATGTTATAGACTCTGCCAATTTGTACGCCAAAATCCTAACCCCCAGGGTGATGGTACTAAGAGGTAGGGCCTTTGAGAGGTGATTAGGTCATGAGGATGGAGCCCCCATGAAAGAGATCAGTGTCATTATAAAAAGAGATACAAGAAAGATGATCTTTCTTTCTGCCACGTGAGGACACAATGAAAAGATGGTCACCTGTAAACAGGAAGAGGGCCTTCACCAAGAACCTGACCATACTGGCATCCTGATGTTGAACTTTTAGCCTCCAGAACTTTGAGAAATAAATCGTTGTTGTTTAAGCCACCCAGTCTATGGTATTGTTATACCAGCCTGAACTAAGACACAGGGTCGGGTAGAAAAACCACTGGGCTTGAATCTGAGTTCTGAACCAACTTTGCATCCTGAGTAAGTCAGCGTATCTCTCTGGACTTTTCCCCCGTGTCTACACATCTAGCTATTTGAACTAGTTAGTGTTTGGCCCCTTCTAGCTCCTTATTTCTGACATTTGCCACTCTTCCATAAATTCGCTTCCAGCTCCAGTGAGGTCTCATAAAGAAGTAATCTGCAGTGATGAGGAGGAGCAGGGATGGAATTTGTGGAGACAGCACACACAAAGTAACCCTTAATGTCTCTCCCAGGCTTGCAGCTTTGCATCCTCAGCCTCAAAGAGCCCACCTGAGCAAAGTCACAATTCCGCACTCTCTCTTACCCTAATGTGAAGTCCAAAGCCCAGGACAGCACAGGACTGTAAACAAGGATGTTCCTTTCTTTTCTACCCTCTTCCTGATTTAGGCTCTTGAGTCTGGTGTGTTTGGCTTTATGAAACTGCTGAGCCAGTTTTAGTCATTAGGAAAGATGGGGTTCAAATGCAAAGCCCTGAGTGAGATTAACTCAGTGCTCCAGCTTGCCATGTGGCATCATTTGGCCCCTTCTAGTCTCTGACCTTGGACTCTTGGCTACAAATGAAAGGAAGGTGATTTCTAAGGAGCACTCCCCGACCAGGAGTGATATAATAGTCAGACACTTGAATTCACATAGACTATGAAATTGATCACATAATGTGATTGGTGCTACCAGTTGTCAAAGGACACATTTAAACTTGAAATGGTTTCAGTTTTGTAGAAACTTCTGTGTAGCAGAATACATGGGGGCTCTTCTGGCTTCAGTTAACTTGAAGGCTTTGTCTCACCAAAAATAAAGTCTAAGTAATATTTCAGCACCCCATTTATTCAAAGGCCAGACTAGTAGCAACTCAGATCTTGGACACCATGTGCAAGTACCAAAACCTTCCAAACAATTGAAATAGTTTCCCACAGATTTTTTGCAATAAGTAAAGCCCATGTACCATTCTTTCCCCAGCACTTTATTGACTCCTCTTTGACACATGGTTCCAATATGTTTAGTTATAGATTGATTGCCAAAGCCTACAGAAAGTTAGATATGGAGAATGAGGACTGAAATTGGGTTATGAGAGGCATTAGCATTAGGAAGAAATAGAGCAGAGAGTATGGAGTGAAAAAGAAAGACTGTCTAGACCCAACACAGCAATAAAGAACACTTTTATATTAGGGCAGGCAGCTTCATGTAAGTCAGTAACCCATGAGATTTTTGCATTCTTTAGTGATGGGTGGGTCAGAGGGTAAATAATCTGCCAGAAATCCAGGAGAGCTGGATTCGTTCCCTGGATTGGGAAGATCCCCTGGAGGAGGAAATGGTAACCCACTCCAGTATTCTTGCCTAGGAAATCCCATGGACAGAGGAGCCTGGTGGGCTATAGTCCATGGTGGCAAAGAGTCA
This sequence comes from Neotragus pygmaeus, assembly GCA_006410875.1. Lineage (NCBI taxonomy): Eukaryota > Metazoa > Chordata > Mammalia > Artiodactyla > Bovidae > Neotragus > Neotragus pygmaeus. The sequence goes on along the minus strand of SJYV01001329.1, from coordinate 401,831 downwards.
GACAGGACTGAGCAACTATCACTTTAACTTTCACCGTATAGAAGAGGCTACATTTAATTTCAGCATTTGTTTTATAAGAAAGTAGGGACTAAACCATCTTTGTCAGGAAGATTGCCAACAAAAATCGTTCAAAAAGGTTATTGTTAATGAGATCCACTTGAGCCCGGGAACTTTGGTCTGTGTCTGTGTCCCAGAGCCTCAGCACACAGCAGATTCTCAGTAAACACTTGATGAATGAATGAAAAGAAGGAATGTTTTGAAGAGTTGTGTTTTTTAATTCCTGGACAATTTACTTATGTACAATATAATCTTTTCCAATGATTTATCCAACAGTGATCTTTATGGAACAGCTACCATCTAGGCAGGCAGAGTCTTCCTTCTCAGAGAATGGTGCTGGGCCAGTGACAACCACTCACAATTAGTACATATGAATCATCTGAATGCCTCGCTCTGATGGTTGGGTCTGCTTTGGGACCCTGGCCAGGTTTTATGCCTGTTTGGAGAAATTGAAGCCAATAGGGGTTTTGGTCCATTCCAGACACTCTTTTATTTTAAACCCTTAGACACAACTCTCCACCAAAGAGCTTCCAAGAGGGAGTCCCATACAGGATCCACGTGCTGAGAATACCCCATCCTCCTATGGCGTGGGTTCGTTTGTTAAGTCAAAACTGCTTTTCTCTTGATGGCTAAGTGACTCCAATTCAACCTTAAGTCTTGGGCTACAATGTGACCAGGCTAAAGATTTCATGGGGGGAGGGTGGGATAAGCTGGGGATTGACATTCGGGTTAAACATTAGAAAAATGATTCTTTGATCTTTATTGATGATCTTTTATGTGCCCAGCACAACATGTAGAGGTCTTTACTTAGGAAGGGAACAAAGAAATAGAAGACCCAGACTTTTTCTTATAGAAAACAAACTAAAGGTTAAGAAAGCACCAGGTGAGGTGGTAAGAGCCACAACTTCCAATTCTGGGATTCCTGCCAGCTCGCTTGCATCTTCATGTGGGGTCAAATAAACAAGGAGAAGTAGATCAGTGAGGTATTTTCTTGTTTAAAGATCTTTTACTGCACAAGGCTAATAACTGTTTTGACTGTGCTCGTCTTACCACCAATGATTTCCTTTTCCAAATGTCAGTTGCTGCCAAACAGTCTCAAAGATATGATAGTTCTCTTGCCTCTGGGGGTCAGGAATTTCAGCATGGCTTTTGTTCCCTTTGTTACTCACTTAGCTACATTCAGCTGATGGCTGGGTTGGAAGGTGTAAGAAAGCTTCCCCTGCATGTCTGATGCCTTGGTTCACCTCCAAATGGCTTCTTTCTCTCCAGGAGAGGAAGAGTGATTAGTGGGATCAAATCATTTAGAAGTCTAGCCTAAGCTTCTTCAGAGTGTGGTGGCTGCTTCCCCAGAAAACAGAAAAGTGAAAGCTTCTGTTCTAGGCCTGGAATTGACACAGGGATGCGTTCTTCACAGTTTATTCATCCAAGAAAGTCACCAGGGTGGCCCCAGAGGAGGGAGGAGAATAAACAGGAAGGAGGACTGGATGGTGGCCATCTTTGGATGCTATCTAGCACACAATGGACTCTGTTTGTTTTCCAATTAATTGAACATATTTAAGGCTCTAAGTAACTTGACTTCCATGCTCAGGGCTTGCTTATTTTTGTATCTCCAATACCTTCCATGGTTTGGATTCAGAATGAACCATCAGGTTTTGATAGAAACAAATGTGTGTGTGTGTGTGTGTGTGTGTGTGTGTGTGTGTGTAAGTTTTAATTGGGAGTAGGGGTTCCTATTGGCTGGATGGTTAATCCATTAATGAAGTGATAGGAAATGGAATACAATTGTATGTGATTTATGACCCTCCCTGTTTATAAGTGCTCCTGGAAGCATGGATGCTACAGGTTCTGAGCCCAGGTAAGGTGACTAATATGATCCAAAGATGCCAGGATATCAGTGGACTTCTTCAGCAACATGGGATTTTGAAGTCAAATTTGAAACTACATGGGTGATATTGAAAGCTTAATGGCAGCTTCCAGTGGCTACTTTTCTGCTTAAAGTTAGAATAATTTTGTTCCTTTCAGATAACAGAATATACCTTTTAGGAGGAATTCTTGAAATGCATTTGAAATTAGAATCTCTTTGTACATAGACTTAGGGAGACTGAGGAAATGTGTCTTGTACATACGCCCATACACAGATACACACACACATACACACACACACACATGGCTAACATCACCTGGCCAGGGGAATAAGTGCGGGCTGAAGTTCAATCTGTGCCACAAGTCAGTGTGGGGCTTCATCTGCCTAGAGGAAGGGGAAACAACTTCAATGATCCAGAATGAAGATGTGGGGTGGGAGGTGGCAGGGGGGTTCATGTTTGGGAGCTCATGTACACCCGTGGCGGATTCATGTCAATGTATGCCAAAACCAATACAGTATTGTAAAGTAAAATAAAGTAAAAATAAAAATAAAAAAAAAAAAGAATGTCTTGAGAGTCTTTGAGGATAGCGGAGTTCTGTGGGGAACACACTTGCACACACACACACTCACTCACACGCACACAGTTTTCTGCCTTAATTATAACATAGCATTCCTTGGAAGTAGTGTTAAGATTTGCCTTAATAAGTTAAGCTTGTTTTCTTGGAAAAAGCTGTTGATTTTGCCATGAGATTAACTTTCTAGGAGAAAAGTTGTAGGTGGTGGAGAAGAATAATGAGCTGCAGTCATTCACATTTATATATCAATTTGCAGTAGTTTCAAGTATAATTGTACTTAGTCCTCACAATCCTAAGATCCAGAAAATGCTACCCCCATTTTACAGTTGAAGAAACAGAATATGTGACTTTACCAAGTGGACACGCTGCTAGAAGTGTCCAGGTTAGAACTGAACTGAGGGTTTTGAACACCAAACATCAAGTCCTTTGAATATCATTGGCCTGTAGAAAAGATTGAGATTTATATTTTTCTCTCAATGTTGTCTTTCTTAATGTGAAAAAGTTGAGTAGGTTAAGATATGAATTGGGTAATTTATGTCATTCTATTGCTATTGTTAGTTTTAGGGGGTTGTTGTTCAGTCACTCAGTCATGTCCGGCTCTTTGCATGGACCCCATGGACTGCAGCACACCAGGCTTCCCTCTCCTTCACCATCTCCCGGAGCTTGCTCACACTCATGGTTATCACCATGGATGGTGATAACCATACAATCATCTTGTCCTCTGCTGTCCCCCTTTCCTCCTGTCCTCAATCTTTTCCAGGATCAGGATCTTTTCCAATGAGTCAGCTCTTTGCATCAGGTGACCAAAGTACTGGAGTTTCAACATCAGTCCTTCTTATGAATATTCAGGGTTGCTTTCCATTAGGATTTGGAAATCTGGTTTGATCTCTTTGCAGTCCAAGGGACACTCAAGAGTCTTCTTTAGTCTTATTTTTCTCTTAATCTATCTTCTACAACATCATTAACATCAAGTGCCACAAATAAGGGGCTTCCCAGGTGGCACTGATGGTAAAGAACCCATCAGCCAATGCAGGAGACAGATGTGGGTTTGATCCTTGGGTTAGAAAGATCCCTTGGAGGAGGGCATGGCAACCTACTCTAGTATTCTTGCCTGGAGAATCCCATGGACAGAAGACCCTGGTGGTCTACTGTCTATAGGGTCTCAAAGAATTGGACACGATAGAAGCAAGTTAGCACGCATGCACAACAAACAAGAATTCTAAGGTGGTGTGTTGTTAAGAATTTTGAAATGAGAAATGGGAACATAAAGGTGACTTGGCTGCTAAGCATCTCAAGTCTTGATCATGCCAGCTTTTCTCACTAGCTGAGGGTGCCATCTCAGGACTCAGGAGCCTATTGCCCAAGGAAACTTCCAAAAATCTGCCACCACAGGACACAGAGTCAACCTTTGTTTTCCTGGAGGATTCTTGGGGAAAGATCTCAGCTCTGTCATCTACCAGCTGTATGATGCTGGACAAGATATGCCCTTTTGGGGCCTTAGTTTCCTGACGAATAAAACACTTTTGGTAGTTTATCCCTGAGATCTTTGTAACACTGATATTTTATGGTTATAGCTTTCCATTGTTATCCATCCAGTGTCTATTATTCTGATTTTAAAGAATTGTCTTTCTGTCTATTTCTTCTCCCTGTAATTACATTTTCTTTATTTGCATTCTCTATGGGGTCATGGTGAATTTTGTAGCACCTCCCACTTTGCCAATAGAATCTCTGCTCCAGATTATCAAAAAAGATTGAGGAAGTTAAAATCTACCTCCCTTAGCCTGGCTGATAAGGCCTTTACCATCTTGTTCCATTTCTACCTACTCACAAGGTATTTCCCCTTCCTCTTCTGCGTGAACTTTCTTTACAGCTAAGTCATTTTCTACCCACCTCCCCTTCTTATGGCCCAGTTCCCTAGAATTATACACCTGGCACCTCTTCACTGGCCTCTCAAGTTCACTCCAATATTGCTTCTAATTTGAAGCACTAGTTTGGCCCTACTACTTTTCATTTAGTGGATTTTCTGGTTACTTTCTTTATCTTTCCAAGTAAATTACAAGCTACTTGACTCAGATAGAGTGATTCTTTTTTCTGTGTCCCCACAGTGCCAAGAGCACGGTTAGTCTGGGTCTATTGATTGGTAGCCTAGAAGAGCCCACCTTCCAATTAGGAATCGGAATTAGGAATTCACATTTGGCTGCAGTGTCAAGGTGTCCTGACAATTACTCCTGGCCATGGCACACGTAGCTCTCTCAGACTGCACCAGCAAAGAGGATTTTTTATTTCCTTCAGCTGGACAGGAAATCCCAGGGACTATAAACCATGAGGGGTCACTGTTGGGAAGAGAATGCTTGTGCAGGCTGAGCTATGCTGCATTAAAAGATCCTCCCTGTATAACCCAAATATTATAGCTGCAACATTTATTCATTTTCTCTGAGGTTACCTCTCAGAAAGAAGAACATCTTGATACTTTATGCTTCCTTTCTTCATTTAACTAAGCAAATGATGCATTTATTGACCATTTTAGTTTTACTTGTGGCTTAAAAATATCCTTTGAATTAGATTGATGTTGATGAAATCTGTTGTGACATTAAAAGGCTCCCAGATGCACCTTAAATTCCACTGTGTCTCAGGAGACACCTAGAAACAAAATGGCCACCACAACTGAATTGAAAAATGGCACACCTTTCATCAGTTTAAATTTGCACAATAGCTTTGGAGTTGCTGTTGCATTTGGGCATTTTCATGGATTAGGGTTCATCTAGGAGGCTATCAGGAAATATTTTCCTGGTCTTAAGAGTCTCATCTGAAATGTGAAAGTAATTGTTGAGCAGATTTACAAAATATTAATTGGAATGCACAGCAAATAGGTCAGTTAAGCATTGTGAGCATTTTGAAATTATCATGGGTGATATAAGCATATTTTTTATCAGTAAGTTTTAATAAAAACCATTTTTGTGTTTGGGACAAGGGTTTGGGATATGTTCAGTACAAGTCAAGGAGTTAATAACCAGTACTAGAGGGAAATGGAGCCAAGGACCATCTAAGTTGTGTAATGTATCCCTAGGGAGCTTGGAAGTGATGGGAGAAGAGGCATTCTTCAAGACATGCGGGGGACAGTACCTTGTGTCACTCTCATCTTGATTCATCTTGATCCGCCAGACCTTTCCCAGGAGAGGGAGATGGAGAGCCAAAAGGCCAGGGCTGATCCCAAGAAGTCCTTGCTTCATTTGCTTATTTCTTTGAGTAATTGTGAGCTATTCTGTTTTCTTTGTTGCAGATTGAAGCCACGTTAAAGAATCCCCTGGCACGTGGGAGGGGGCGAGTTTAAAGGATGGACAGGGACTGGATGGGAGGATACTTTATGGTATTTCACCTGATGTCAAGGAAACTCTTCCCTCTCCCTCTTTCCTTCTCCCTCCCCCCACACTCCCACACACATGCACGACAAAGTCATCTGTCTTAGGATTTCCAAATTACTCCATCTTTGGTGACCATGTGTGGTTGGAAGAGGATGGGTGGAATCTGTAAGCTTTTCAAATTACTCTCCCACCAGAAACCTCACTGAATTCTCAAGAAAGCTTTCCTTTAACCCCAAGTTCCAGGGTTAGAAAAAAAGGCAGAAGTCTCACCTTTCAAGGTTGGGCTGGGGGAGGCACAGAGACTTTCAGCTTCAGGAGGAGGAGAAGTGATTTTAACTGTGCTGCACAGACTCCTGGTATTTTATATTTTTCAAAACATTTTCACATATATCTTCTAATTAGATCATCGAAAACATCCTGTATGCTAGGTCCGGGTTTATTGCTGTCAGTTTAAAAACAGAAGATTCTGAAATTCTGATGGATAAATCAGGTGGTTTGCTCAAATACACCTCATGGGTGGCAGCTCTTGTACCAGAAACTGCTTCTTTGATATCTCACACTGCTTCGAGCCAGACAGCCAGTGATGTGGCTCTGGGAGTTTCTAGAAAACCAGACGTAGTAAGCAGATAGAATCTGAGATCAGGTTCTTCTCCCGTGATATTAGCCACATGTTTGGGCAGGGTGTTCACTGGCTCTGTATCTGTTAATTGGTAGTGGTGAGGGGGCTGGGAGAATTGTACTCCTGGCAAGGGGTAGGGATCCATTTCTGGGATAGGCGCTTCAGTGATTTCTTCTGTTAGATCTTGACAATAGCCTTCGAGAAGTAAATGTTGTCTCTGTTTTACATGTAAGGAGCTGAACTCAAAGTGGGTGAAGTCACTTGTTCAAAGTATAGGGTTTGAGCTAGAATTGAACCCAAGTCTTGTACTGTTTTCACCGTGCACTGCGGATGGTTGTGGCAGCTCTTTGGATGGATGGAAAAATTATTCTGTGCAAGAGGAACTTCTTGGTGTTTGACACAAGTATCTGGAATCTGGAGCAGGCTGTGAGGGGACTGGAATGACACAGAGAGGACCTGAGGCTCTCTGGAATTATGGTCAAGCTGGACACGGTCCCTGAATGCCTCAGTTGTCTATTCCGTCTATTCTGAATGTTCTAGATTCATTCATTTGTTCACTTATTAAACAAACATTTATCAAATCCCACCTGTGACCAGGCACTAGGCTAAAGCTGGGGTTGTGAAGGGGAAACAGGGGGATCTGGCCACCTGGTAGATATGACAGGGGCTCTCAGAGAGGAAAACTGGAGAACTGGAAGGATTCAGTTTCACAGAAGAGACAAGAAGTGTCAGAGGAGGGAGCTGGGAGCAAGCAAAGTGGAGCCGGAGCCAGTATCTCCCACCAAATCTCAGTTACTAGCCCAAGCATCGTCGGGAACATTTCAATAAGTGAGACAGAAGACAGATATGAATGTGGAAGCCAAGGCTCACTCTGCCTGTTCTTGAAGCACCAGCTAAGAAAAGAAGCTTTCTTGATGACTCTGGGAAGGTAATGGCTTTGCCATCCCGGAGAATCAGCAAGGAAATCAGCTGGGTGGGCACTTTCCAAGAAAGGAGTTGCTGGGGGCAGGGTGCATGCCTTCAGAGAGAACCAGTGGGAGTGGTTTGCTCCCTCGGCCTACGAGCCCTGCTGCCTTCACCTGTCATAACCCGGGTCAGGCCCTGGCAGCACCTCTGTGAGACCCTGGTTGCCATCCATCCCATGCCACTCCCCAGCCCCTCCAGGGCTAAGAGGGAGTCCAGCTGCAATCAGGGATGGCTGATCCTGGAGCCTGCATTAATGCCGCTACCAGGCACCTCTCTGGGAGTTTCAGGAGCTGTCTTCTGGTTTTCATATGAGGCTTAGACTCTCTAAGCACAAGGGATGCATTTTCTCCTCCTCTGATATTTTCCACAGTGACTGACACTGATGTGGGCATGGAGGTGATTATTGCTGGTGGATGGAATGCTCACTGGTGCTGTTGCAAAGCACTGAAAGGAAAGGTGCTTTGGGTTTTAAACTTCACTTAGCGTCACAGAACCATGGAGTGTAGGAACAGGCAGGGCCTTGATGCCCACCTCTCATTTTACAGATGGGAAGACTGAAGCCAGAGAAGGCAGGGGAGTCATTTAAGGACTGGGCAGAGTTAGGTCCACACCTGTGTATTTTCTTCCCTGGGCCTTTGTTTTTGCCACCAAAAACACCGGCCACTCTCTAAGCGAGCTCTGAACTCAAGAAAAAGAGTAGAAGGACAAAGTCTCATGACCATCTGACACCTGCTGGCCTTCCATGTGAGCTGGATGAGGAACTGAGGTCAGTGTGCCATGCCTGCCGTGGGTGACCCGGCTGCTCTGAGCTTCCTCAGGGTCTTATCCAACCTTTTATCTCACTTTGGTTCCAGCTGGGCTGGTCCACATTGGGTCAAGTGCACACCCCTCTTGCTGTCTTCATCTTTTCTTCCCACCTTATTTAAACCCTGCAAGGTCTTTACGGTCTGGTTGAGTTCAGTGCAATGTGATTCAACAGGTATTTATCAAGGACCTTGTGAATACAAGGCATTGTATCTCCTTATGTTCTCAACAGCCCCAGCCAGACACTGGGGGCGTTGAGGACACTAATAAAACACACTCTATCTTCCAGTTTAAAAACAAAAAAACCACTCTGTTCAAATTTCAAAGGGAAGTGATATCTACAAGCAATTTAGACCCACAGACCAAGGCTGAGAACAAGAGTAATGCAGATCATTTATGGAGCAACCGCAAATTACCTGACTCCGTTCTAGGCACTTTAATCCTGCCAGTCCTTCCAAGGCCAGGAAAGGCAGGTGTTAGATGCTACACAGTATATTCAAAAGNTCAGAGAGAACCAGTGGGAGTGGTTTGCTCCCTCGGCCTACGAGCCCTGCTGCCTTCACCTGTCATAACCCGGGTCAGGCCCTGGCAGCACCTCTGTGAGACCCTGGTGCCATCCATCCCATGCCACTCCCCAGCCCCTCCAGGGCTAAGAGGGAGTCCAGCTGCAATCAGGGATGGCTGATCCTGGAGCCTGCATTAATGCCGCTACCAGGCACCTCTCTGGGAGTTTCAGGAGCTGTCTTCTGGTTTTCATATGAGGCTTAGACTCTCTAAGCACAAGGGATGCATTTTCTCCTCCTCTGATATTTTCCACAGTGACTGACACTGATGTGGGCATGGAGGTGATTATTGCTGGTGGATGGAATGCTCACTGGTGCTGTTGCAAAGCACTGAAAGGAAAGGTGCTTTGGGTTTTAAACTTCACTTAGCGTCACAGAACCATGGAGTGTAGGAACAGGCAGGGCCTTGATGCCCACCTCTCATTTTACAGATGGGAAGACTGAAGCCAGAGAAGGCAGGGGAGTCATTTAAGGACTGGGCAGAGTTAGGTCCACACCTGTGTATTTTCTTCCCTGGGCCTTTGTTTTTGCCACCAAAAACACCGGCCACTCTCTAAGCGAGCTCTGAACTCAAGAAAAAGAGTAGAAGGACAAAGTCTCATGACCATCTGACACCTGCTGGCCTTCCATGTGAGCTGGATGAGGAACTGAGGTCAGTGTGCCATGCCTGCCGTGGGTGACCCGGCTGCTCTGAGCTTCCTCAGGGTCTTATCCAACCTTTTATCTCACTTTGGTTCCAGCTGGGCTGGTCCACATTGGGTCAAGTGCACACCCCTCTTGCTGTCTTCATCTTTTCTTCCCACCTTATTTAAACCCTGCAAGGTCTTTACGGTCTGGTTGAGTTCAGTGCAATGTGATTCAACAGGTATTTATCAAGGACCTTGTGAATACAAGGCATTGTATCTCCTTATGTTCTCAACAGCCCCAGCCAGACACTGGGGGCGTTGAGGACACTAATAAAACACACTCTATCTTCCAGTTTAAAAACAAAAAAACCACTCTGTTCAAATTTCAAAGGGAAGTGATATCTACAAGCAATTTAGACCCACAGACCAAGGCTGAGAACAAGAGTAATGCAGATCATTTATGGAGCAACCGCAAATTACCTGACTCCGTTCTAGGCACTTTAATCCTGCCAGTCCTTCCAAGGCCAGGAAAGGCAGGTGTTAGATGCTACACAGTATATTCAAAAGAGCTCTAGTTTTGGAATCAGTCCTAAGGCTAACTTCCAATGCCATCTCTTTCAAATGATGTGTCCTGGGCAAGTTGCTTAACTTCTCCACACCTCTCATCTATAAAATGAGGATAGCAAAAGGTTCTCCAGGGGATGGTATGAGGATTAAATGATAAAATGCACAGGAAGGGCCTAGTGTTGAGTAAGAGCTTGACAACTGATGGTCCAGGAAAAGTGAAACAACATGAAGAAAGCCGGCCATGGCAGAGCAAGGCGACCATGCGCTTCGGAGGCTCACAGGCAGGATATATCATTTAAGCCGGGTTTATAAAAGCTGGAAGTATTTGCGGGAGGAGGATGGTAGCCGCCAAGGGCTCTGGTGCTGCCCTGAGTGACCTGTCTTTGTGATGTTTCCCAGGCCAGCAGGGAGTCTCGGCTGGGTTATCAAGACCCAGCGTAGTACTGGAGACTAGGGCAACTTTCTTGGCATTCTCCCTCTTTATTTGTTTAGTCTCTTCTTCAAACTGAGAATCAGATACAATCCTCCCAAGTTTGGAAAGTGGAGACCCCTAAGCTCCTATTACTTTAGTAGCTGGTGTAGACCACAGCCTGCTACAAATAACCCATGGGGTACTGATGAGACACTTGAACTGCTCCAGACTTGAACTCTAAATCAACCAGTTTTAGGGGCTGCACATGTGCAAAGCCATGGTATGTTCTGCATTGGAAGCTAGCAGTGATAGGAATCCCAAGCAATCTAGATTGTTTAAAGGAGGTATCCTTAAAAATATCCCCTGACTTCTGTTCCCCAAGGTAGTGGGATGTTGCCTGTTGAGCAATATGATTTTCCAATCATGTCAGTGCAAATTGGGAAATTAGATGACTGGCCGAGGAAGGCAAGCAAGCAAAGCAAACAAAAATCCTCATGCAGCAAACAGCATCAACTTTTAAAAAAACCCTCCAAAAAAATCGATAAATATTTGTGATCTAGAATGAACGAATGAATACATGAACGGAATTTCCTGAAGAAAGTCCTGTTACCAAAACCACCAGCCTCTTTCAGAGGACAATGGAGAGCTAGGCCTGTTTCCCAGGAACTGTCAGTGCAGAATGAAGTGTGCTCCATGGCCCTTCCTTTCCCGGTAGTGAGTTAAGTAGGGCTGTTCCCGCCCAGAGCTGGAGCTGGGGGCTGAGCAGAGCAGAACGAGGGCCAGGGGCTGAAGGATGCTGCCGGGAAACTGCTGCGCTGAGAATGGCAGGGTTAAAGCTCACCCTGGTCTGAAATGTTAAGGGCGAGCCTGCCAGAGCCACCTTCTTGAATTTGTCACTGCAAGCTAGACAGTTTCTTGGGGGCTTACGGCGTTTATGCTTCTGGGGCTTAGCTGCTCTGGATAGCAAGGTGAATGGTAAGAAATGCTTTCTTTTCACAAAACATCACACCCGCAGCACAATGCCCCTAGTTATGGCACTTTATATTTGGGAAGGTGCTTTAGCATTCACGCTCCCATTTGAAATCCACAATAACTCAGTTGTGGGAGTGTGGGGGGGCAGTTTAGCTGCTGTAATAAGATGTGCAAACTTAAGGTAAGAAAAGGTACATGGCTGCTTTAACAGTACTCACGTGCAAATAGTCAAGGCAGGATTAGAACCCATGTTTCCTGACTCCCAGCCCAGCATTCTTTCTTCCCCACAAGCTGGGCCCAAAGGAGATAGCTGCTCAGTGAGGGATTGCAACGCTCCAGGCCAGCTCCCCACTAGGTGTTTCCGTCCGGTGTTGCTCCCTTCCCTTCGTTACTTGCTCCTGCATCCCCAGAATCACCTGGCTATTTGGTACAAGTGGGGGGCCAACCGCAGAGACTCTGATTTGGTGGCCAACACCAGAGACTGATTTCACAGAAATCTGTGTTTTTGACATGTTCACCAAATGATTACAATGTATATTGATCTCTGCAATTTGCTAGTTTAGGGAAATCAGTGAATTTTGAACCAGACATTGCCTCTAATTAAATTGGTTTGCTTGAAAGGTAAGTTTAAAAAATTAAAAGAAAAAGGAAAGGAAAAAAAAAGAAACAGGCTTCCTCTTTGGTGGTTGTTTCCAAATGTACGATTCCTGCATCAGCTGTCTCTCTTCTTTCCTGCTTCTCCCAATCTTCCAAGCTTCTCTGAGCCTCTCCCTGTTCTATATTCTATATTCTTGAGCTGTATCACACTTTCCTCACTGTGCAGTCACTGTGAGTCTGCCTTTGTGGTTTTTCTTGACCCTAACTCTGGGGTACTTTCTGAGGGTGAGTTTTCTGATTCCCAAGAGTCCATGATCCCTTCATAGATCACAGCCTTGTCATGGCCAAGGGGCTTGTACAACCCAGTGAAGCTATGAGCCATGCCATGCAGGGCCACTNGTCTGGTTGAGTTCAGTGCAATGTGATTCAACAGGTATTTATCAAGGACCTTGTGAATACAAGGCATTGTATCTCCTTATGTTCTCAACAGCCCCAGCCAGACACTGGGGGCGTTGAGGACACTAATAAAACACACTCTATCTTCCAGTTTAAAAACAAAAAAACCACTCTGTTCAAATTTCAAAGGGAAGTGATATCTACAAGCAATTTAGACCCACAGACCAAGGCTGAGAACAAGAGTAATGCAGATCATTTATGGAGCAACCGCAAATTACCTGACTCCGTTCTAGGCACTTTAATCCTGCCAGTCCTTCCAAGGCCAGGAAAGGCAGGTGTTAGATGCTACACAGTATATTCAAAAGAGCTCTAGTTTTGGAATCAGTCCTAAGGCTAACTTCCAATGCCATCTCTTTCAAATGATGTGTCCTGGGCAAGTTGCTTAACTTCTCCACACCTCTCATCTATAAAATGAGGATAGCAAAAGGTTCTCCAGGGGATGGTATGAGGATTAAATGATAAAATGCACAGGAAGGGCCTAGTGTTGAGTAAGAGCTTGACAACTGATGGTCCAGGAAAAGTGAAACAACATGAAGAAAGCCGGCCATGGCAGAGCAAGGCGACCATGCGCTTCGGAGGCTCACAGGCAGGATATATCATTTAAGCCGGGTTTATAAAAGCTGGAAGTATTTGCGGGAGGAGGATGGTAGCCGCCAAGGGCTCTGGTGCTGCCCTGAGTGACCTGTCTTTGTGATGTTTCCCAGGCCAGCAGGGAGTCTCGGCTGGGTTATCAAGACCCAGCGTAGTACTGGAGACTAGGGCAACTTTCTTGGCATTCTCCCTCTTTATTTGTTTAGTCTCTTCTTCAAACTGAGAATCAGATACAATCCTCCCAAGTTTGGAAAGTGGAGACCCCTAAGCTCCTATTACTTTAGTAGCTGGTGTAGACCACAGCCTGCTACAAATAACCCATGGGGTACTGATGAGACACTTGAACTGCTCCAGACTTGAACTCTAAATCAACCAGTTTTAGGGGCTGCACATGTGCAAAGCCATGGTATGTTCTGCATTGGAAGCTAGCAGTGATAGGAATCCCAAGCAATCTAGATTGTTTAAAGGAGGTATCCTTAAAAATATCCCCTGACTTCTGTTCCCCAAGGTAGTGGGATGTTGCCTGTTGAGCAATATGATTTTCCAATCATGTCAGTGCAAATTGGGAAATTAGATGACTGGCCGAGGAAGGCAAGCAAGCAAAGCAAACAAAAATCCTCATGCAGCAAACAGCATCAACTTTTAAAAAAACCCTCCAAAAAAATCGATAAATATTTGTGATCTAGAATGAACGAATGAATACATGAACGGAATTTCCTGAAGAAAGTCCTGTTACCAAAACCACCAGCCTCTTTCAGAGGACAATGGAGAGCTAGGCCTGTTTCCCAGGAACTGTCAGTGCAGAATGAAGTGTGCTCCATGGCCCTTCCTTTCCCGGTAGTGAGTTAAGTAGGGCTGTTCCCGCCCAGAGCTGGAGCTGGGGGCTGAGCAGAGCAGAACGAGGGCCAGGGGCTGAAGGATGCTGCCGGGAAACTGCTGCGCTGAGAATGGCAGGGTTAAAGCTCACCCTGGTCTGAAATGTTAAGGGCGAGCCTGCCAGAGCCACCTTCTTGAATTTGTCACTGCAAGCTAGACAGTTTCTTGGGGGCTTACGGCGTTTATGCTTCTGGGGCTTAGCTGCTCTGGATAGCAAGGTGAATGGTAAGAAATGCTTTCTTTTCACAAAACATCACACCCGCAGCACAATGCCCCTAGTTATGGCACTTTATATTTGGGAAGGTGCTTTAGCATTCACGCTCCCATTTGAAATCCACAATAACTCAGTTGTGGGAGTGTGGGGGGGCAGTTTAGCTGCTGTAATAAGATGTGCAAACTTAAGGTAAGAAAAGGTACATGGCTGCTTTAACAGTACTCACGTGCAAATAGTCAAGGCAGGATTAGAACCCATGTTTCCTGACTCCCAGCCCAGCATTCTTTCTTCCCCACAAGCTGGGCCCAAAGGAGATAGCTGCTCAGTGAGGGATTGCAACGCTCCAGGCCAGCTCCCCACTAGGTGTTTCCGTCTGGTGTTGCTCCCTTCCCTTCGTTACTTGCTCCTGCATCCCCAGAATCACCTGGCTATTTGGTACAAGTGGGGGGCCAACCGCAGAGACTCTGATTTGGTGGCCAACACCAGAGACTGATTTCACAGAAATCTGCGTTTTTGACATGTTCACCAAATGATTACAATGTATATTGATCTCTGCAATTTGCTAGTTTAGGGAAATCAGTGAATTTTGAACCAGACATTGCCTCTAATTAAATTGGTTTGCTTGAAAGGTAAGTTTAAAAAATTAAAAGAAAAAGGAAAGGAAAAAAAAAGAAACAGGCTTCCTCTTTGGTGGTTGTTTCCAAATGTACGATTCCTGCATCAGCTGTCTCTCTTCTTTCCTGCTTCTCCCAATCTTCCAAGCTTCTCTGAGCCTCTCCCTGTTCTATATTCTATATTCTTGAGCTGTATCACACTTTCCTCACTGTGCAGTCACTGTGAGTCTGCCTTTGTGGTTTTTCTTGACCCTAACTCTGGGGTACTTTCTGAGGGTGAGTTTTCTGATTCCCAAGAGTCCATGATCCCTTCATAGATCACAGCCTTGTCATGGCCAAGGGGCTTGTACAACCCAGTGAAGCTATGAGCCATGCCATGCAGGGCCACTCAAGATGAACAGGTTATAGTGAAGAGTTCTGATAAAACATGATCCACTGGAGGAGGGAATGGCAAACAATGCCAATATTCCTGCTGCTAGAACCTCATGAACAGTGTGAAAAGGCAAAAAAACATGACAATGGAAGATGAGCCCCCCCAAGTTGGAAGGTGTCTAATATGCTACTGGGGAAGAGCAGAGGGCAACTGATGGCTCCTATGGTAAAGCGTCTGCCTGCAATGTGGGAGACCCGGGTTCAATTCCTGGGCCAGGAAAGTCCCCTGGAGAAGGAAATGGCAATCCACTCCAGCACTCTTGCCTGGAAAATCCTATGGACGGAGGAGCCTGATAGGCTACAGTCCATGGGGTCGAAAGAGTCGGACACGACTGAGAGACTTCACTTCACTTCACTTCAGAGAAAGAATACAGTGGCCAATGTGGAAACAATGTGCCGTTGTGGATGTGTCTGGTGGTGAAAGTAAAGTCCGATGCTTTAAAGAATAATATTGCATAGGATCCTGGAATGTTAGGTCCATGAATCAAGTTAGATTGGACATGGTATGAGATGGCTAGGTAGCATCACTGACTCAATAGACATGAATCTGAGCAAACTCTGGGAGACAGTGAAGGACAGGGGAGCCTGGTGTGCTGTAGTCCATGGAGTTATAAAGAGTCAGAATCAACTTATCGACTGAACAACAACAAAGAGTCCTTGGCACAGTGCTGGAGGCTAAAACGATGCTTTAGCCATACTGTTGGAATGAGCCACTTAAGTCTGTTGGACTTTGCCTGGCACCACTCCCCAGATCCATCAGTGTGGATAATCAAGACATGGTTACTGCAGAGCAAAACCCATCACCAAGTAGGCATTGAGACCCTCCTGATATAAAGTACAGATTAAAATGCCAAAAACTCCCTTCAAAAATACAGGGTCTTAGAAATAGCAAATGTTGATGAGGATGTGGAGAAAAGGGAACTCTTGTGAGCTGTTGGTAGGGATGTAAATTGGTACCACTAAGGAATGTAAATTTCCTGCCACTAAGGAAAACGGTATGAAGGTCCCTCAAACAATTGAAAATAGAACTACCTTGGGATCCTGAAATTCCACTTCTGGGTATTTTTCAGAAGAAAATAAAAATACAAATTCAAAAAGATATCTTCAACCTATGTTTACGTCAACATTATTTACAATAGTCAGAATACGAAAACAACCTGTCAAGAAGATGTCATACACACACACACACACACACACACACACACACACACAGAGGAATACCACCCAGCAATAAAAATATAAATCTTGCCACTTGCAACAATATGGATGGATCTTGAGGTCAACATGCTGAGTGAAATGTCAGACAAAGACAAATATTGTATAATTTCATTAGGCAACATGCATGCTAAGTTGCTTCAGTTGTGTCCAACTTTTTACTACCCCATGGACTCTAGCCCACTAGGCTCCTCAGTCCATGGGATTCTCCAGGCCAGAATACTGGAATGGGTTGCCATTTCCTTCTCCAAGGGATATTCCTGACCCAGGGATTGAACCCTGATCTCCTGCACTGCAAGCAAATTCTTTACTGTCTGAGTCATTGGGGAAGCTCATTATATGTGGAATCAAAACAAAAATAAGAATCTCATAGACACAGGGAGCACATTTGTGGCAGCCAGAGGTGGGAATCAAGGATGGGGAAAAGGGATGAAGAGGGTCAAAAGGTACAAACTTCCAGTTATAAGTCATGAGGGGAGTATAGTTACTAATATACTAATAAACTGTATACAATATTTGAAAGCTGGTAAGAGAGTAGATCTTAAAAACTCTCATCATAAGAAAAGAAATTATAACTATATGTGGTAACAAATGTTAGCTAGACTTACTGTGGTGATTATTTCACAATATATAAAAATATCAAATATAATTATGTAATATCATTATATTGTACACCTGAAACTAATATAATGTTATATGTCAATTAAAAAAAGGGACTGAAAAATATAGACATAATAAACATAACTGTTGATGGGCACCTGACAGACCGCGGGTGGTGGGAGGTTCAGGGTGTGGGGTCCAGCCCACAGGTGGTCCTGTTAATGGCAGACAGCACTCTTGCCTGGATGAGCTGTTCAGATGCCAGCAGAGCTCAGAGGAGATGGGCTGGGGGAGGTGTGCACACCACTCACCCCTGCCAGGAGGGGCACTCAGATGTAGCAGCTCGGCTATTGCAGGGCAGGGGAAAATCGTCTTTCTCATTCAAAAGAAAGCCTCAGGCCTCCAGCAACAGTAATGGTAACAAGGCTTTGTCTTGACTCAGGGCTTTGCCATTTATTAAGCCTTTCCCCCCATCTTTTCACAATCACCTATATTTTAGGCAATTTGTTACTTCTAGGTTTAGAGAGGAGGAGGTGGATGTTCCCAGAGGTTAAGGGAATTGCCCCAGGTCTTGAACCCTGCTTCCTGATGCCGAAATCTCATGCTCTCCTCCAGATAACCATGGAGCATCGTGCCTCCAGCCCTATGTCTTTAGGATGTAAACTCCCAGAAAAGCATTTTTCTATAAATATCTAACTCATTTCAGATGCAGATGTTCTCTTTTGGTGGGGGGAGTGTAATTGACAGTAATGTTATATTAGTTTTAGGTATATGACATCATGATCTGATATTTGTATATATTGCAAAATTATCTCAAATATGGTTAACATTTGTCGTCACGTATAGTTACAGAATTTTTTCTTGCGATGAGACCTTTTAAGACTCCCTCCCTTGTGTTAGTCACTCAGTCGTGTCTGACTCTTTGTGACTCCATGGACTATAGCCCACCAGGCTCCTCTGTCCATCAAATTCTCTAGGCAAGAATCCTGGAATGGGTTGCCATTTCCTCCTCCAAGGGATCTTTCTGACACAGGAATCGAACCCAGGTCTCCTGTGAGGCAAGTGGATTCTTTAACGGTACTATTAACTATGCTGCATGTTCCATCCTCCGGAGACGGCAATGGCAACTCACTCCAGTACTCCTGCCTGGAAAATCCCATGGATGGAGGAGCCCGGTAGGCTGCAGTCCATGGGGTCGCCAAGAGTCAGGCATGACTGAGCGGCTTCACTTTCACTTTTCACTTTCCTGCATTGGAGAAGGGAATGGCAACCCACTCCAGTATTCTTGCCTGGAGAATCCCAGGGACGGGGGAGCCTGGTGGACTGCCGTCTATGAGGTCGCACAGAGTCGGACACGACTGAAGCGACTTAGCAGCAGCAGCAGCATGTTCCATCCTCATGACTTATTTATTTTACAACTTGGAAGTTTGCACCTTTGACCACTTTCACCCATTTCACTCATGAAGAGTTAATTCCATAAATTATAACCAAAAAAAAAAATAGAAAAAGTACAATTTTAAGTACATTTAGTCAATCATTCAAAAGGTATTAACATAGTCCTTGCTTCTCTGTTGTTTAGTGGCTAAGTCGTGTCTGACTTTTGTGACCCCAGGGACTGTATCTTGCATAGTACTATGAAAAAGCACAATGGCAGGCACTGGGTGACATACAAGGGTGTGGTCAAATAATGCCCGCTGACCCATGACCTGAACCACACATCATCCTAATTCCCTATTGAGTGATCTGGCAACAATCACTGTAGCATGTTCCTTTTTTGGATGGAGTTTTTGAGATTTAAGTTGCAGCTTTTCACCTCTTAGGGACCCAATGCCCACTTGATGATGGGCTTTTCTTCTGGATACCCATGTTTCTATTATCCACACTGATGGCAAAAGAATCACCTGGTGGAGCCTAGTAGGGTTGAATGGCGCATTCCAAGATTACAGTTAAAACATAGTATAGTCTCCATCAACCTCACAACTATGGTTTCTAATCCCTAGGAGCTTAATCCAAGCAGTATGTATACACGTTGGCATACATATGCATAACATATGTATACATATATATCTTGCACACACACATGCACGCACGCACACATGTATGTATACACACGTGCATACATATATGTACACACACATACACACAGATGCACAAGCAGCATGAACATTGGCCCAAAGGGCTCTAAGCATGCCACAGGTGTGGTTTCCAGTGTGTGAAGGGGGCAGTGGTTGCCAGCTTCTACCCATGTATGCCAAGATCTGGGGGAGTAACTTGGAGCTGGGGGAGTAACTTGATGCCACTGCCAGGCGCCTGGTGGCACCAGCGTGTTAGTTCCCAGCTCAGGACTCCACCTGCCTCTGGCCTTGCTCGCCTTAGGGCAGCACTCAGAGTGTTCTCACAGCTGTGAGGCTTTCAGATCATAGGCCCCTGATCCCAGGTGGTCCCTGAGCAACAGCATGTGGGCTTTCTCTGAACCTTTAGATGAAATTCCTAGAGTCTTTAGCCAGGAGATGTTTGATTCGGCATCTTTCTGACTCCAAAGCATCAGGTTGTGGCTTATAAACTCTCTCCTTTGTCTTCACCTCCATCCCTTACTCAGTGAGTTCTCTGCCAGGGACTCTTCCCCAATGTAAAGGAGGAAAAAGAATTTTCACTCTACTCTTCCAGGGTTCTTCACTGAGACACCTCTGTAGTAAAAGACATTAACAGGAGAAAACCAATGTTTAATAACGTGTATAACTCCTGTGTATATAAGAGATACCCAGAAAAAGTGAGTAACTCTCTGCCTCAGTTGAAGACAAAAGATGTTGGGGGTTGGGTGAGGGGAGGGAAAGGCTAGTTATGGGAGGTTTCCAAGGAAAGGCACAGTGAGCGAGGGTAAGACTGTGATGCAGATATAAGTCTCTGTCTTCTCAATTGATAAAGAGTTTCTAGAGATTTAGAATCACTTTCCCTCCCTGGTAGGAGAGGAGACACCCCTAGAAATGGAGATTTCTTGTATAAATATAAATGCCTCTTACAAAAGGGCAACTTCTACTCAGTATTCAGAGCTTCTCCTATGTCTGTATTTTTTTTTAATAATCGATGAGATGGCTGGATGGCATCACAGACTCGATGGACATGAGATTGAGTGAACTCCGAGAGATGGTAATGAACAGTGAGGCCTGGCGTGCTGCAGTTCATGGAGTCGCAAAGAGTTGGACACGCCTGAGCGACTGAACTGAACTGAACTGAACTGAATCAGCTAAAAATAATCCTTATGCTAAAGAGACATATTTTGGGGTGTCATATTCTGTTTCCTTTCACCAGCAACAGCTAACAATGATTTATGTGTCTGGGATTCCCCCTGAGGGGTGGTGAGCAAGTGAAGAGTGAATGTGTGTGTGTGTGTGTGTGTGTGTGTGAGTGAGTGAGTGGGTGGGCACATACGTGTGTGCTCACATGTGGTCATGGGGGTGTGGACGTGGGCGAGGATGATCCAGGTTCAGGACTAACACGGAGGGCTCTGTGGATGGGCAGATAATTTCCCCTGAGGCTGGTGCCCAGCCTCAGAGCATTCCATCTCCTGTAAGAAGGGATCAAATAGAACTGTGCCTGGTTCAGGGGTGGCTAATCTGCAAGGGAGATTTTTTCAGTCTGCAACCCACCTCGCCTTTCCTCGCCTTCGTGGATTTCAGTTCATTTATACATGGATTCAGTTGCTTGTTAGTGTGTTCTGCAGTGCTTCCCTAAGGATATAACTCTGCAGATGGACGACATTTTTTATTTTCTTAATATTATTCTTAGCTTTTTGGAGAAGAGTTTTTAATGATTATTCCTCCTGGTATTATTTTAGTTTCCAATTACAAATGTGGTATACTCTAGCAGACTGCTATTTTGTAAATGGGTGTATCTGCTTATCGTTAATTGATTCCCCGAACAGGCCCCAAATGTTGCATTTAGATTGTGTGTTATATTACTTGCATGCCACTGGGCTGGCCCCCTGCCAGCTGGGGCTATCAGTCTGCCGGAAGCAGGGTGGACTGTCTCATTTTCCCTGACACCTGTGCAAACCAGCTTGCCTGCCTTCGGCTGTGCTCTCCAGGGAGAGAGAGCTAAGGTGGTACTTTATCGAAGAGGTGTCTAGAAATCCAAGATCTGCTTTTTTTTTTTTTTTTAGGAAAAGACTAGAAAAATATCAACTCTAGTCTCCTAGACTATCCTCTTTTTGGGAAAACACGAAAGAAGGTGACCTCTAGGTCACTAAGTCTAAATCCCTGACCATCAGTGGTGCGTCCAGAGAGCACCAGCTGAACTGCTTCTCTGTGAAGCTTTTCCTGACCCCTTCTGCTGGATTCTCTCGGTCATTACTCCATCCCAGCGGCTGGGGGGTTGTGTTACTTACTAACATGCCCATTTCACCTTCAGACTGTAAAAGTGGGCGGGGGTCTTTCCAACAGTAATCTTGGTGTCTAGAACTGTACTTGACAGCTAAATAGACATGACTAAATACTAATGCTCTCCCAGAGGAATTATGCTGGAGTTTAACACTGGGTACAGGCCAATGATGGGTGTAAATTTTTTGAAGGATTATAATCAATTAAAACATCACAGTATTAAATAAAGTAGAAAAGCTTAAGTATGTAGCACATGGTGAACAGGGATTCAGTTTGTATCAGCTGTGGGATGAAATGGAGTATCTCGGAGATGTGTCAGGAATGGGGTGATAACCTCAAGCTGTGATCTATACTTTGGTAGGTAACAGGATTTTTTAAAGCATGGGACCACAACTGGGAAAATATTATGCATCTTATTCTTTGCTCTTGTGATACGTGATGGAGCAGAAAGCAGATGGAATCTAGCTATTGTATTCATAGTTATTATTATTTTGGAGTTAAGACATCTACTTTAAGATGTCAAAGTTAAGACACAGGGTTAATCTGGATCTTCCCATACAATGATCTTCTACAACAGTTGCAGTAAAGCATACAGCAGTGGTCCCCAACCTTTTTGGCACCAGGGATCAGTTCTGCGGATTACAGTTTTTCCATGGAAGGGGGATGGTTTGGGGATGATTCAAGCACATTATATTTACTGTATACTTTATTTTTAATCTAATACTGTCACTAACCTGACAGGAGGTACCAATCCATGGCCCAGAGTTTGGGAATCCCTGTCTTATAGCATTAGCCCTGCTGAAAAAGCTGCTTGTTTTCGGCTCTGTGCTCTGTAACCAGTGAACTTCTATTTTTTTGCACCTCTGTGAACCAAAATAATAGTCCCTTCAAAGGAAAAAAGGGATCAAAGTCCTCAGTAGAATGTCCCAAATCCCAAAGGAAGAATTTCAGGCACTAGTCCAAAGGCAAGAAAGCTCTGAGAAAGGCAGGTCAGGGTAGAAAGTTCCTTGGGTTTCAGAATTTACAACTCCTAGCCAAGAACTGATGCTGCTTTCACGTCAGGGTGAAACTGGCCTGGCCATGATAAAGCCTGTCAAAAGCAGCTAATTGGCAAGTTGGGTCACAGCTCGGTAATGCTAGCCTGAGGTTTAATGCCACGATTAAAAGAATAACAAGCCCTCCTGCTGAGAAGCCTTTTGGTTACTTCAGAGCCCTTAATTCCCATCAGAAAATGACATGTCACTTCCAAGGGTTACCCACGCTGCTTGCTTTGGAGACCTCAAGGCGTAATTATTTGTGGGGAGAGGCGAGGCTGAGGTCAGTCTGGCTGGGGGTGGGCCTGCCCTTCGTGCAGATAGTGGAATGTCTCGGAATCCCAGCCAGCGCCGTGTCTCAGGAGAAGTTTCTTGGGGAGGTCATTTTGTCTGCCCTGCTGCTGACTCAGGCGGCCTTCCCCAAGCTAACCCGAGTCAGATGAATTCGTGGGAAAATCTCAGTTGTCATCACTAAGCTCACCAAGTGGAACTGGGCCCTGAGCCCCACTGTGTCCTTTGGTGACTTGTCCACATCTCCTCAAACCATAATTCCCACGAGAGCAGGGACCCGCCTGTCTGGGCGCCAGCTCTTAGATACCCACATGAGGATGGCGGAGGGACCAGTGGCCCCCTCTGCAATGCACTCTCTCTTCTCTTCTCGACGGACTGCCCGTCCTCAAGGACTGGCCCAGCTGCCACTCCTCTGTGAAGATTTCTCCACCCACACCAGTCCTCCTGGCCTCTTCCTTCTCAGGAAGAGAGGTAAGCATTGGTGCTCCCAACACTTCCTTGGTTAATTTCAGAGCAGTGTGAGTGCCCTGGAACCACAAAGTGTTTTACGTTCCCTTCTTTGTATTATACTTCGGGGCATGCAGCACAGGTCTTCTGCAGGACAGAAATTCAATAAGGAGTAGAACCTGTTGCCCTATAGGGGAACAGGACCTTCAAGATCAGTGGGTTTCTAATATTTTGTCTTTAAAAAGCAAAAAGAACATTTCGGGTTTTTTTTTCAACTGAACTATTATGGTGCCTCCCCTGCCTGTGTAAAACAGATGAGAAAGTTGCTTCCTCCATTGAGGAGAGAACGGAGGATTGAATACCCCATCTGTGATCTTTCTGCTCCCACTTTGCTCCCTGAGGTAGCATCTGAAAAATCATTGAATCTTTTCAGATCCTTCATTTAACAAATGAAGATGCTGAGGGCAAGAGAAACAAGAGACCTCACCAGGTTCACATTTATTTTAGGGGCAAATTTGGGAGGAGAACCAAAGTCTCCAAAAATATTCTCTGAACGACCTTTCCCTTTTATGTTATCGTTGGGCCTGTGGCTGAAAGAAAGAGAAAGAAGAAAAGAGGGCAGGAAGGAAGGGAGGGAGGGAAGTAGTGAGCAGAGGGAAAGGAAATAAAGAAAAAAAAAAAGGGAAATTCAGTAATTCTAAATGAGTTTAATTTAATGTTCTCCTTACTAGCCCTAGCTCTGTACTTGGGATAGCAAACCCTCTATAAACTCCAGAAAGTCTAAATGTTAAGGTTTGTAAAGACATTCCCAGAAAGGGGATTTAAGGGAAAATATCAATGATTAACTCAGTTGCTTATTACAGTAAAGATTTCACATAACTTATGGACTGAATTTTTACAGTGAGGCATTTCTACAGTTACCAGGTAGTTAGGGCATTAGAGCTGCTCATCCTTAGGTAACTTAAAGGAGATGAGTGTAGTAGAGCGTGCCCTGTGTCATTTCCAAGAGCATTCTGTCAAATCCTTCTCCTGGGTCCTGTTTTCTGTGATGTGCCGTTTTTTTGACCCGAATCATCCCACCCACTTGTGCCTTTTCTGAGGCTTCCCTCCCAGTCCCTGCCTGTCTGCAGTCAACATGCGGTGAGCTTTAGAGGATGCTGAGGGTGAGCTGGCTGGGGTGTTCTGACTCAGTTTCCTCCTTCTGTTTCACCCTCTCTTGACTCTGTTTGTCCTCCATCCACCAGTTGACTTCATAAGAAACCAAGGCTTGGAAAGATTATAGGACCCTCCCAAGGCCAAGCTGCTTGGTAAGTATTAATCAAACTCACTACCCAGGTCTCTGGATACCAACTTTACATTCTGTCCATACTCTCCATAATCACTCCTTAAAACTGATTTGAACTTAGTAATGACTGAGATATGACAGGGCAGTTATTTAAAAATCATAATACCTAGAATCTGTAGCTATATGAAGAGCACATGAGAACACTTCTATTTTCAGTCATTCATTTATTAAACCAAATAAATATTGACCAATTACTCAGTGCTGGACACTGCTGTGGGGCACACCATAGACTACTTTAACACACCTGTAAGTGGAATGTTAATCCTTTTCAACACGTTCCCCTCAACCTTCCCCAAAGAAAGCTGTCAAGATGCTTCTCCTGGTTTTCTTATTGGGTTTCAAGAGAATCACTGAATCTAGTGCTTTCACTTCTATTTTTGATAAGTTGGGGAACAGAAGAAAGCTGGTAGCCATGCTGAGTAAGAATAAATCCATTTTTAATATATTAATGAACATGTTAATGGATATTAATGGATATATCAGTAGCTACCTCAGCGCCCTATGAGCAATGAGAAGTTTGTGATAGTTACTTCATCTTTGAGTTTCCACATAAATCTTGAGGGCATGAGTTAGGCCTTCTTTGTATATTTCATAAAATCTTGCACTGTGCATCACAGATGTACAATAAATTGTGCAAATTGATAGGTCTGCTTCTCAGTCTCACCATTTGCTCAGCAAGTAGTATCAATCAGATCTACCCTCGAACTCTCTCTTAAGGTATATACAAGGTGAGTTCATCTACAAGGCCAAATTTACATTTTATCAGAGTAGGTGTCTACCTTCATGATATCATCCTTGGGGAATTCTTTCTTCCATCTATAGCTGATGCTATTTGTCTGATTAGAACCAGATGAAACTACTACCTGTGGAGTAGAAGGAAGAGGATGCCTACCCAGGGAGAGACCTGAAAGATTATAGCTTCTTACCACTTCAAGCAAAGGAATGGAGATGTTCTTTTTAGTTTGTGGGATCCACAAGGAAATTGGGTCCATCCTCAAACTGGTCAAGGGAGAAACTTCTTCCATCATGGTCTGAGAAGGTACAGTGAGAATGGGGACAGGTCAGATGACTATCTCATTCTTTCAGACCACCCCAGAGATACACCTTTGTGTCCCTACTATTTTAGGGGCCATAGTTCTGACTGTTTATACCCAGCTCTTACTGAAAATGCTCAGAAAATTGGGGATAGCTAATATAGACCCAAGTCACCTATCCATTCTTTCCAATTATGTAGGTAAGATCTAAACACTTCTACCCTTCAAACTTTGCATTTGGGGCTAAATTCACTCTTCTGTTATTGTAATTAAAAATATCACAATCAACTTTGCATTTAGTGGTAGGGCTTAAATAAAGATTCATCAGGGAAAGAGAGCATAATGATTCATGTTTGCATGAGGGGTGAATAATGGCACTGAAAGGCTTTGATCCAGAGTCACAGGAGAAAGGTAAAAGTAAGTATTTGTACATGAGATCAGGGTGTGCTTTAGATGGAGTTTGTGACAGAGACCAGGTGTTTATTAAAAACTTGCTCCGCTGACCTCTGCATGAGGGGGCCCATGATACGCATGCAGGATATCACTGCGCTGAGGCCATCACTGGGTGCCTCTGAGATTGGGGACCACACAGGCTAATGGTAAATTTCTAGGCCCCATCTAGCCTGAAGCTTGGTCAGCAGAGACCCTCAAAGGACCACTTGCTCTGATCACATCTCAGAGTAGACAGACTCTTGGTAATGGATTTACCTAAAATTGCTGATAGAAAATTACTTGAACCTGCTCTGAACTAGACACGGTCCTCATTGTTGAGAAATGATGTCTGGGAATTTCCTTGTGCTCCCTACCCTGCGGCCCACCACCCACTCCAGTAATGGCCTTGTGATCTCATCCTCTGAGACAAACTCTGAAGGCAGAGCGAGCCTGATGTATGTAAATCTTATGCCTGGGCCAGACTCTCCCGGAGAGGCTGCCCTGCAGAAAATCTATTGCCCTAATCAATTACCAAACTTCCAAATGAAATAGATGGTTCTCTCCTGCTGGAAGACTATCAAGTCATCATTTTTCTTGGTAATGAGCAGTAGTGCAGAGGAGGAATTGCATTTTCTCTGTGGCATTGGATGAAGGGTTCCAGTAAGCAGGGCCTGGCCAGGAAAGCTGGAAGGTACCTGCCAAAATGATGGAAAGGTATCTGGAAACCTCTTTCACTTCTAAACTGCTCTCCAAAAATTTCTATTGTCTGTTTGGTATGAATCAGGCATTTTGCTGGATGTGGGAGGTATAAAGTAAGAAGGGACTCATCCCTCTGGCCAGGAAATCACCCCATCTGACTTTGCTCCCCTATACTCCATTTCTTTCATGCTGGTCCAGTTCATCCTAATTCCTGAACTGCATCTCATAAAGATAGAAACTCATTTGGGAGCCTCACCTCTATCATTTGGAAAGGGACTGAAATTAATTTGTTGCCTTCCATAGAAATTGATCTACAGTCTCCAAGCATTTTTCTGTTCCCTGAAAGGGCTCCCATACAAGCACCCTGACTCCTGCCTCAGCTTACCTCTGAACTCTCCTCTGGACTTAGAACAGCATCTCAGACTTTGGTCTGCTGGGCTGGGCCCTTGCTAGGCATCCTGCCTGAGAGCCAAGGGCCAGTTTCTCTCCCTTCTTTTCCCACTAGATCCTACCATGAGTACTCTGACGAGTCAGTGTCTTGACGCCACAACCCATTTGTCTTCAAACACTACCCATCTTTCTGGGCATTTCCCACAATGGTGCTTTGCCCACCAAAATGGACCCTGTGAATACAAACAGAGGCCCAACCCCTGTGTTATATCGTCATGCCTATTAGGATCTATTTCTTCTTCCAAGGCAGTGCTTTTTATAAATGATCTCTCTCTGGGAACAGTATTTGACACAAATGGGAGAATTTTTTGGGACCCTTGCATTAGTTCCCCCTTCCTTTCCCATCTAATTCCAAATTCCTTCTGCCTCAGACACAGAGGCCGAGATTCCAGTTTGTCTTGCAAGCTTTCCCTGATAATGGCTCCTAGTTCTCCCTTGTACTCAGCCTCTGGATGGAGGACTCTAGATATTTAGCAGCTAAATATGAACCGCTGTGATGAGGCAATGATAATGATAAAGGTGTACATAAAGGACCATGGGCTTAAGCACAGGAAGTAGAGGATGGGGTCAGAGATGTATAAAGAAAATATTTGAAGTGGGCTTTAAAAGAGGGGTAAGGTGTTGGAGAAGACTTGAGAGTCCCTTGGACTGCAAGGAGATCCAACCAGTCCATTCTGAAGGAGATCAGCCCTGGGATTTCTTTGGAAGGAATGATGCTAAAGCTGAAACTCCAGTACTTTGGCCACCTCATGTGA
>SJYV01001329.1:360563-371835 GCA_006410875.1 Neotragus pygmaeus | reverse complement strand
GGAGTCTTCATTTTTCTTCTCACTTATTCCAAGGAGATTTCAAGGCGATTGGCTACACTGGAGGCTCCAGGATAGAAGGAGCATCATTAGCAGTCCCGTAGCCAGGGCCAAGGGTCTTCCATCCCAGCATTTTGCCCTAAATGAACCTGAAGGCAATGATTTGGAGGAGGCTGGCTTTGCTATCCATGAAACCAACTCAAAGGTCATCTGTGATTCACCAAATATTCTACATTATGTGCATCTGTTTACATTTATATATATTTATATCTTGTTTTCACAATCAAATTGTAAGCATCTTAAGGACAAGTATTTTTTTATGAGCATAATGCTTTGAGCTTAAGAGCCCTTAATAAAGTCTTGTTGAATCACTAAGTCTGTATCTCCTGACAACTTTCTCTGGACCATATGAATGGATGGATGTGGGAAGGTTGGATGGGACTCACCAAATAAACATTGGCTTTTTCTAGAGGAAAACTTTGTAGATGAATAGATACCTATAATTAGGCTGGCAAGCAAAGGAAAGATGAAGGCCCTGCCTTTGAGGAATAGGACCCTCTTCCAAAACCCGAGAGGCAGAGAAAGATGGGACAGTTAGACCATGAATATAGATGAGGACCAGTTTGTCAACGGTCAATAGAGGGAGACTCAAGAGGTCAGCCTCTTGAGCTGGGAACATGAGACCTATGCAAATCAGTTTTCTATGGAGTTGATGATGTTGGGTAATGGTCTTTCTGAAAAATATTCCAGTCTTTCTCACCTTTGAGAAAAGCAGAGTATGCCGAATCAATTTTAAGGTTGTATTATAGGTTCAGCACGGTACCTGGAAGCCTGTTGTTTGTGCAAAGATGTTCGCCCCCGTGCCAGANAATGGTCTTTCTGAAAAATATTCCAGTCTTTCTCACCTTTGAGAAAAGCAGAGTATGCCGAATCAATTTTAAGGTTGTATTATAGGTTCAGCACGGTACCTGGAAGCCTGTTGTTTGTGCAAAGATGTTCGCCCCCGTGCCAGATGGCCACAGATTGTCGTGCTTTTCTAACTGATTATTCTTCTCGACGCTTCCTACTGTTCTAATTTTTTTCTGGTGTTGTACGTTTCTGCTTCCTTATCTTACATACACTCCAATGAGGAAGTACCAAGGGGCTCTCACCACTCCTGGCAACTAGCCAATTTCTATTCCCAGGGCTTCCCAGGTGGCAAGTGGTAAAGAACCCACCTGCCAATGCAGGAGATGCAAGAGATGTGGGTTCGATCCCTGGGTTAAGAAGATACCCTGGAGGAGGAAATGACAACCCACTCCAGTGTTCTTGCCAGGGAAATCCCGTGGACAGTGGAGCCTGGTTGGCTACGATCCATGGAGCTGCAAAGACTCGGACACAACTGAGCACAGCACAGCGCAGGTAGCTTAAAATTCACTTCCTCTGGGAAGATTGCCAAACTCCTCAAACTAAGGTAAGACTCTGTTACATTCTTGACTAAAAGTCCTCCCACTCTGAACATAGGTACACACTCAGTGGTCTGTTCCCACCATAGGATTGCACTCCACTGCTGTCCAAGGCCAAGGCCACCACTGACTCTTCAGTGTGCTAGATGCTGGTGGGTGTCCAGTGAGCTTCATTAATACATGGGTGCACGTGAGAAGAAAGGGCAGCCCAACCTCTCCTACTGAGCAGAGCACATCTTGGTGCTGGCCCTGCGTATGGGGCAGAGTCACTGCAGGCTGATTTCCGGGCGAATTGGTGTTAGTGCTCCCGTGGTCCTCTCTGCTCCATCCCAGCCGCCTCCTCCAGCATCACTGCTCATTCAAACCCTGCGCATTCATCACTCCTACCCTTGTCTTTCATGCTGTCTCTGCTACTCTCCTTTACCCATCTGTGCCTGAGCTCAGAGACTGCCTCCTCTGTGGCGTCCTCCCCAGTGAGCTTTACTGTACTTGAACCTGCTCCTCTCCTGATCTGTGATGCCCATTTTAGTCTGCTTTTCAAAGTGAGCTCTCGGGCTTACAATGTCATCAGGCTCTGTAGTTGTAACCTCTTTTTTAAAAATATATACAAAATAATACTAGAGCCATGAGAGATTATAAATACCAGAGCCATGGGGGGTCGTAGATGCCAGAGGCATGGGGGGGTCATAGATGCCAGAGCCATGGGGGGTCATAGATACTAGAGTCATAGGAGATCATAGATACCAGAGCCTCGGGGGGTCGTAGACATGTCATGTCCACTTCCTGCATGGACAGACTAGGATATTGAGGCCCAGGGCTATGTGGCCTCCCTGAGGGGACAGAGCAGATCAGATTAAGAGAAGTCCAGCCCCTAGCTTCAAGTCCAAGGCCACTTCCAACTCCTCTTCATTCTTAGAATCTTACACACCATGGCACCCTAGCCCAGGGTTGCTTCAGCATATTACTACATACTTGGTGTCTTAAAACAACAGAAATCAATTCTCTCATATTCTGGATGGTAGAAGTCTAAAATCAGGACATTGTGGGGTCATCCTCTTTCTGAAGGCTCTAGGGCACATTTCTTTCCTCCGCTAGAATCTGATGGCTCCTGGAACCCTTAGCTTGTGACAGCCTGACTTCAGTCTGTATCTCTGTCTTCACATGGCCTTTATCCCTTTCTGTGATTTGCTTTTCTGTCACCTCCAGGATTTAGGATTCACCCTAGTCCAAATGATTTAGTCTCAGGAGCCTCACTTTAATTACATTGACAAAGACCTTTGCTCCAAATGAGATCACATTTTGAGGTTCCCAGTGAGTACATCTTTAGGGATGGGGACACTGTTCAACCCTCTCTAGGTGAAAAACAGCAAGAACACAGTGCACACTGTCTGTGGGCTGGTGAGCATGGCAAGGCCAGTTAACCCGCCATAGTTAAACCCGCTACAGGAAGGCTCCATAGATTTTGATGGGGAGCAGAAATTCAGTCTCAGCGGCTGGTGTGAACAAGGCTTGTGAGACTCTTGGGGACAGTGACCTCAGCTAGTGTGTGAGCCAAGCTGGGAGGAGCACCTCGTGGGCTTGAGGGGAGAGGCTCCCTGCGACCAGGGCTCCCGCTGCTCCATCTTCTTCTGCTGGGAGTGGGGCCAGCCAGGCCTGTCTTCCCCAAACATCTATTTTCCCTGGAAGGTGGTTCTCCGTTCTCAGCCTGGCCCTCCTCACTCTAAATTCTGCCGAGAGAAACCAAGCAAAGAACAGATGGGGTGAAGGCCAGTGCCTAGTGGCACATCCCCATTGGCTGCTTGAGAAGAAAAGGAGAGAAGGCGATGCTAGGCTTCACGTTCCGCCTCTTGTGAGACACGCAGGCGGGTCTGTACACACACACGGGCTCAAACAAATAAACCAAACCTGGCCAAGAATAACAGAAAAGGCAACAGATGCTCCCAATTAAAATGTCAGCGTCTCCCGAGAAGCCGAGTTCTCACGTGGTGTGGGTGCTCGGGGCCGAGGACTACTGGAAGGGACCACATATGGAAATCTGTTTGCATTATACCACGTCCCAGATGCCACGTGAGACACTGGCCTGACCTTGCAATTAACACGTTGGCTGTTTCTGGGGTGCGGTGTGTGGATGCAGGGAGAAAGCAGAAAGTTGTGAAACAGAGCGATTGTTCCCACTGAGTCCTACAGGAAGCAAGGGACCCAGAGACATCTCAGGGAATATTACCCTGTAAGCTTTCTCACCTCCATCTCCTTCCCTTTTTGCCTCCGTTTCCTTATATTCTTCAACATGGTTATAGACGGGAAATCAGTTTATGAGAATAACAAGCAGTCTTAGTGAGAAAAGGCTGTCAGAGGGTGTGTGAAAAGGTTAGTACCCGCTTTGTGCCTTAGTGGCAACGGTTAGGGGGACCGAGACACTGGACACGCACTGGATCATGTAAATGGCACAGCCTTCCCCACGCTGCTGTTCTCCTAAATGCTTAATAAACTTACTCTTTAAAATTGGCTTTGCTATTTACTGGTAGTAGGTCTTCATCCTCCTGTCTTCCCAGGGTAGTTTTGCTTTGTTTTGCTTTTCCCCAAACTGTTTCTAGCCCCAGCTGGGTAAGGACTAAGGGAACCAATGGAAAGAGACGAGGAAATAAAAGCACAGAGAAGAAGAAGGGAAACAAGGTTCTTTCCAAAATCGCACAGTCTCCTTGAACCAGTAGGGACTGTGTGTTTGAAAGGGTGTCTTATTCTGATAAATGAATCTCCTTCTCCTAATTATTTTTATTATCATCACTATTATCATAAAATCCACATTTTATAGCTAAAGATCCAACTAGAGTAATGTCCACAGACAAGAAGAACAATGGAGAAATTAATGAACTGAATCCTCATTTGAGTTTCTGTAGGGAAAGATGATAATTTGTTGGTTTTAGTAAGTTCCTGGATCAAGTTGCTACCGAGGCCAGTCCTGCTGAGTCCCAGTACCCACTGGGTACTGCAAGATGTGACACGCAAATATTTTTATGTGAACTCAAACACATTTTCATGTCTTAATGGTCACTATTACTAACCAGATAAGAGAAAGACCTATTGGCATAAAACAAACAAATGATTAGTTTTGACAACAGAAACTTAGGTCGTTAATTAGCAGCCATAGAGATGGGAAGGTCCTGGATGGGAACAATTATGCAGACACACCCACAGTATGGCTACAATGTGCCAGGGTCCCATCCCTCACCATATGGCTGCAGTCTGGCAAATGGCTCATTGGCAATTCATTACCATATCACTTGGAACTCGGGAGCGAATGGTTTATGATTAGCCAATTCATTATGTTATCCTTGGTACCTCAAGGGGACTTTCAGGGCTTGCCTCCCCTGTTCTGTTATTTTAAGGACATATGACAGGGAAGGAACAGCCTTCCCTTACCCAGCTGCCTCAAAGTCCTCTTTGCTGGAAAGTGCTGAAATCGAGATAGACTCTTTCAAAAGAAAATAAACAAGCGAAAAATAAATCCCTGTAGTCATGAACTGTAGCCACAGCTGGAGCCATTGGAACATTCCAGGAGATGAAAACAAATATTTCTTCCTTATTCTCCTCTATCCTATTGAGGAAGCACCAGCCAGCCCCGTGAGCACACCTGAGTGATGGCAAGAGCATTACAGAGGAATAAGGGCTGCAGACCATTAGACGAGGAGACGCGAAATGGTTGTTCCTGAATGGACCCTGCCACCAACTAACTCTGGGTAAGTCAGCTTGGTCCTCGATCCTTAGCGTTAGAACCTGCAAAACGAACATGGCCCTTTCTGTCTTACTTCCCAATCTTCCCAGTGATATGGGGAGCAACATGAGAGAAAGGGTTTTTGATGGAGAAAACGACTCTGAATCTGTGAGACGTATGACCCTGCAGCAGATAAGCAGATGAGCTATCAGAGAAATTTTTCAAACCATTAACACAAGTGGGCAAGGAAGAAAAGGACCTCGACTCTCAGTAGATCTACTACTGATGGAGTCCACCCACTTCTGTACTGTAGCCTTTTAACTGCTGTTGCCAAGAAAGAGTACACAGAAATTTGCATGTGGGAAAAAAGTGGAGGTGAGGCATGAGGATCAGCTATAAAGAAGACATTTTGTAGGCAGCCTGACATAGGAGAAAGGCTACCTACTGAGTCAGAGAAACATTGAGACATTGTTAACAAAAAACATTGTTATAGCGAAAAACAGTCAAAACTAGGAGCAGAACAGAAAAAAGAGGGAGGATTCAAAGGACCCAGAATTTGAGTTAGCCACAGTAGGTGATCTGTTAAGCACTGGGCTGGGGGGATGGGGCACTGCAGAAGGGACACCCCTCAGCCAGGGCAAACCCCAGCACGGTTCCCTTGTGGGTTGCGTGCATAACAAGAAGCCACCCTCAGTGGACTTGTGCTGTGAAATCCAACTGTACCCCAATGCTATGAAACTACCTCTACGTAAGAATCCCAGGGCCAAGACAAGGATTTCAATATCCTATAAACATACAACACTCTCAGGTGTCATAAACACCATCATGCCCCTTCATCATAAATCTGACCTAAAAGAAGCATGCTTGCCACTATCAATAGTAATTAAACACTTAATTATGTCGATTTTGTTTCCTTCTTAGAATTCCAAAGGGCTCTGGAGAAGATTTTCCATGGCCCAGGTCTCTGGTAAGAGCTGTTCAGGGAACTTCAAAATAATGCTTTCTTCTTCAGACAGAACACTCACTGTCTGGAGACTCACTCTTTGTCTTTTTCTGGGTGTACAGAACTTGAAATGCCCTCTGACATCTTCGGTGAGCCAGTCTGCCAGAGTAGAAATAGCCCGGAGTCCCTCTGTTCCTTACTCTATCTGTAATTCTGGGCAAGTTTTAGCCTTTATGACCCTCAGGTTCTTTGCTGGTGAAATGGGGGCAACAAAGCCATACCGCAGGGTTGAATGGATTGGATGAAATAATGACAGTCTGGTGTGCTGCAGTCCACGGGGTCACAAAGAGCCAGACAGGACGGAGCGACTGGACAACGACCTTAAATGTCATCTCCTTCCCATTTCCTTATTCTCCACCCTCTGTGTATGGAGCCCAAGTCATTTGTTTCTCATCGCCTTGATATGAAGGCCCAGTTTCATACCTCCCAGTCCAGGAGACTGTTGAGAAATGCTACTTGCTGTTATTTGACTCTCACAGTGACCTGGCTTGTCCTCACCGGTTAATAGCTGATCTCACTTTTCCCACGACACCACAGAAATCTCATCTCTTTTTGAAACCCGATAGAACCTGGTAAAAAGGCAGAGATGGACCCAGTGAAACCTGCCAGTTTGCCTGCCTCTGTCCCTGAGCCCTGCCACCCTGAACCTCACTGGGCACAGTAGAGCATGGACGAATGGGCTGTGGACCAGGAAGGCACCATGATTGTAGCCAACACGCTCGTTCTTTGTGAGGTGCAAACCTGTGCACACCAGAGGGCACGAGAACTTATAAATCATGGGGGAGCTAGGATTTCAGGTAAGACTATATTTTAGAGTACCCAGGATACCAGAGACACACTAGTGTTCCTTGGGGGTGGGTTCAGATATCGGCCAAGTGGCCAAAAGGAGAGATTATTTCTATAATGGATAATCTTTTTCACACACTATATTCTTTCTCTCCATGCCTCCTTTTTAAAAATAATAAGTAGCCAATTATTATCAATTTATTTGCTGCTTCTTATAATCACATTATCCATGATTAACTCACTGGAGTCTAATTTGATTACAGAGTTATTTCATAGGAACGATCCATCACTGGGCACAGTGGGACTCTTGTGAGCACAGCCTCATTCTGTTGGGCTCTTGGAGCTCAATTAGTGCACATGGAGAGGGACCAAAAAAAGAGGATGAGAAACTGTGGGCGCCTCAGTCTTGCTGAGCTGTAAAGTCCCTCCACATTCATTATTTCATCTGATACTCACACTAGCTCCACAAGGTCGCTAGAAGAACTGTCATCATCTCTAGTTTACAAACTGGCAGATGGACATAGGTTAAGTCATAACATGGTGCTCAAGAGAGGATTGAAACCCATGTTGACACCCAGCTGGTATACCTCTAAGAATATTAATCCAGTATTTCAATGGTAATCAATCATTTTTATAGTGTTTTGAAGTTTGTAAAACGTTTTTAAATTCTTGATCTCATTTGATCTTTGCAGCAGTCCTTTGTAGCAGAGTAGAAATAAAATGTATTTTTGCAGAGGAGGCAATTTTGGTTTAGAGAGGTGAATTGATCGAGCCCTTAAGGTATGAAAATGGGGATGCGGACTCTGGGACCCTCCTTCTGATAAAGCGCTTTGCTCCATTTTAGCACTGTTGGAAGCCAAGAACTTACGAGAAACATGAGACTTAAAAGCAACATGGAAAAGTCACATGACATCATAACTACATTTCTATAAAAGGGTATTTTCTGGGACAAAGGCTCTTAATTTAGGGAATCTGTGAGTTTCTCCTGAAATTATATATATATATATATATTTATAAGCATATGCATATACCTATAAATCGTATTTTGCAGAGATGCTTTAAAACTTTCATCAAATATTCTAAAGCGTGTGTGATCCCCAAACACTCAGTAAGTTAGATGATTCTTATCTCTTTTCCACCAATGGATGACTATCCATCTCAGGATCATGGTGGTGGGGGTGCTCAGAACAGGGAAAGAGGTTTCAGAAGGGGCCAAGGAACAACATCACATAGACCAAAGGAGGCAAATGTTCTAACATGTGGGGCTAGGCAGTGGCTAAACAGTGACAAGTGCGGCTGACACCAAAGGCTTGGACAAGCTGGCAAAGCATCTGGCAGTTAGAGAAATTTCTGTGAAGTTGTGGGACCAGAAAGCAGACTGGCAGATGTTAAAGAAGGTGGAGAAGAGGAAGAAAATCTGGAGAGCATGGATGTATTTCTTTAAAATCTGATTAAGGAAAATGGAGCAAGGGAATGCTAGCTTGAGGGGAAGCAGGGCCAAGGAAAGTCCTCTCTCTCTTTTTTTCCTTCCCCTTAAAAATGTGAGATGATGTGTTTGTCAAAGAGACCAGGTGAGAAAGAGAGGGCCTAATTAGGAGAAAGGAAGGAGTGAATCCTGAGCTGAGACGGATGGTAAACTTAGATTTGAGACTCTCCTGCTGCAGGAGTGGTGATGGGAGGGAGAGGTGAAGATACAGGGCAAGTGTTAGCTTCTTGTGAGTTTCTTGCCAGTTTCATCTGCAGCACCACTTATGGCACTTTCAGCAGCAGCAAACTCTGCCATCCAGCCGGGTGACTTCCCGTCACTCCAGGCACAAGCCTCTTGGCTCTGGGCACCTGGCAGCCTCTCTCTGCCCTTCCCAGCCTGTTCTGAGTCTCACCACCTCCCAGCTTCAGACACTGACCCTGTCTGGGGGCTTCTCCTGCTGTTCCCTGTGGCCTGTCCTTGAGCCCCCAGCTTCACTGAATTCTCTTAGGAGTGACGTAAGTAGTAAAACACAGAAATGTACTTGAGCAATGGTTTTCTCTGTTGTTGATTTATATGATTGCTAAACCTTTTAGAAAACTTGAAGTACAGATGTATCACTTTATTGTTATGAAACATTATATTTGGTAACTTCTGTAGAAAGCTTTCTTTCTGTGTGTTGGACAGGAACGGACTTTTGTATTTTTTCTAAAATACAATCAGAGTCTTCTTATTATTTTATTTTTGGTTTCTTTCCCAGAGACATAACCTCTCAAGTGTATGAAAAAACATTTTCACTGAGGTCCTAAAGCACATTTTCTTCCTACCAAAACTCTTTGAGTATGATATCCACCTCTGATTTCCTTTTTAATAGGAGATGCTTGGAAGGCGTTCAAAGCCTGGATATAAAATGGATCCTAAGGACATCTTACTTAAGCTCCTGAGTCAGTGGGTCATTTTCTCTAGGAACAGGCCCACCTTTTAAAAATCTTTCTTGCTCCCCAAGCCAGCTGATGACTGCCCACTGTTCTCATGGTAGGACTTCGTCAGAGCTGGAGCTTACTTTTGAATCCCTCTTCTTCTTTGGGGACCCCTTGCACACTCTCTGTGTGTCTAAAATGCTCATTGGTTGCATACTGTGGTTATGAGCAAGATGTAGGTTAAGTCAAAACAGATTTTGTTGGGAAGCTGAAAGGCAGGTGTCAGTGAAGAGGCCTTCTCTGAGCATCCTTTTAAAAATAATATCCCTTTCTCTCACCCATTGCTCTCTGCCCTGCTTGTTCTGCATTATCATTCTACATGGGACAAAATTGTCCTCACCGGTGGTGCTAGTGGTAAAGAATTTGTCTGCCAAAGCAGGAGACCTAAGAGACATGGGTTCAATCCCCCTGTTGGGAAGATGCCCTGGAGGAGGAAATGGCAACCCACGCCAGTATTCTTGCCTGGAGAATCCCTGTGGACAGAGGAGACTGGTAGGCTACAGTCCATGGGGTCGTGAAGAGTTGGACACGACTGAAGCAACTTAGCATGCAGCTCATGATGGATAATTTATGTATAGCTTTGTCTTTTTAGTGGAATGAGGGTTCCATGGGAACCAAGACACTTTCTGCTTTCAACCTGCTGTATCCTCACTGGCCTCACACTGTATAAGGGCTCAACACACATTTGTTAAGTTAATTGTGTGAATGTATGTGGCATTCAGAACCATACTTGCTTGAATCTGGGAGGCCACGAGGTGCAGTGAGGAAAAAGCTGAACTGGGAGCCAAGAAATCCAGGCTTACCTTTTGCCTCTGTCATCAGTCACCATGCCCCTTCCTTTTACCTCTGAGAGGACACCCAGCCCCTAAAGTCCCTTACAACCCTGACATTCTTTGGCTGTTTGAAGGGAAGAGAAGAGTGGAAGAGGATATGAGCTGTGCTGATATTCAATATGGTTTACATCTGACTCTCCCCCTGACGTGGTGACGTTTGGAACATTTAACTTTTCTGAGGGTATACTTTTACTTCTCTCATAAGATATTGTGAGCATGGAATAAATGATACAAGTGAAGAACTGGGTTCTTTCACATCTGTTGCTATGTCAGGGATGAGGTTGCCCGTGGGGATGGAAATGGCCTCGCTCATTCATCTTCCTGCTTCCACTGTCTGGTTTGTAGATAGATCACCACATTAATGCATGAAACACTGTCCATCAGGAAACTGGTATTGCCACGTGGAGCCTTAGGTTTTGGCCTTTGCTCCTATTTGGAGGGTGGCCTTCAAGATCTCAATAAACTGGTCAGACTTGTGACCTGAAGCTTTCCCAGGCGTGGGAGAGTGGTGGTTGGTCTCAAGTCATAGGCATTGCATGTCCCTTCCACAGTTTTCTTTGGGCTCTGGATTGCCACATGGCAGATACTAATTGTCCTACGAGTCGAGTCCTCAGTTTTGTTGACCTCTCCGGTGAATCCTCAGGCCTGAATGATTGGGATCCCTCAGGAGTTGGAACCACGTTATTAATGAGTGTGCCTTTCCCAGTGTGCCCTGGAGAGGACCAGAGAAGTAGAAATCGCTCACTTCAGTGAGATGGTGAGGTGGTCTCTGTCCCAGCAGAAACACATGTGACAGAATCCCAGGGTCGCAGCCAAGACAGAACCTTGGCTTTAATCACTGTTTCTCTGACTTCTCTTCAAGGCTTCCACCTCTCACCAGTTTCTACATGTCACCAGGGAGTTGGGTGGCATTTTGAGTTCAATACTGGTTACTGGGAGTCAGTCAAGTGAAATTTTTTCCCTTCATTTGATTTAAATAGAAATAAGTCTTCTACCAGAGTCTTAGAAACAGTGCTCTTAGACCTCTGTCTTTGAAATAAAAAAAAAAGAA
>SJYV01001329.1:320410-359376 GCA_006410875.1 Neotragus pygmaeus | reverse complement strand
TGCCAAAGCAGGAGACCTAAGAGACATGGGTTCAATCCCCCTGTTGGGAAGATGCCCTGGAGGAGGAAATGGCAACCCACGCCAGTATTCTTGCCTGGAGAATCCCTGTGGACAGAGGAGACTGGTAGGCTACAGTCCATGGGGTCGTGAAGAGTTGGACACGACTGAAGCAACTTAGCATGCAGCTCATGATGGATAATTTATGTATAGCTTTGTCTTTTTAGTGGAATGAGGGTTCCATGGGAACCAAGACACTTTCTGCTTTCAACCTGCTGTATCCTCACTGGCCTCACACTGTATAAGGGCTCAACACACATTTGTTAAGTTAATTGTGTGAATGTATGTGGCATTCAGAACCATACTTGCTTGAATCTGGGAGGCCACGAGGTGCAGTGAGGAAAAAGCTGAACTGGGAGCCAAGAAATCCAGGCTTACCTTTTGCCTCTGTCATCAGTCACCATGCCCCTTCCTTTTACCTCTGAGAGGACACTCAGCCCCTAAAGTCCCTTACAACCCTGACATTCTTTGGCTGTTTGAAGGGAAGAGAAGAGTGGAAGAGGATATGAGCTGTGCTGATATTCAATATGGTTTACATCTGACTCTCCCCCTGACGTGGTGACGTTTGGAACATTTAACTTTTCTGAGGGTATACTTTTACTTCTCTCATAAGATATTGTGAGCATGGAATAAATGATACAAGTGAAGAACTGGGTTCTTTCACATCTGTTGCTATGTCAGGGATGAGGTTGCCCGTGGGGATGGAAATGGCCTCGCTCATTCATCTTCCTGCTTCCACTGTCTGGTTTGGAGATAGATCACCACATTAATGCATGAAACACTGTCCATCAGGAAACTGGTATTGCCACGTGGAGCCTTAGGTTTTGGCCTTTGCTCCTATTTGGAGGGTGGCCTTCAAGATCTCAATAAACTGGTCAGACTTGTGACCTGAAGCTTTCCCAGGCGTGGGAGAGTGGTGGTTGGTCTCAAGTCATAGGCATTGCATGTCCCTTCCACAGTTTTCTTTGGGCTCTGGATTGCCACATGGCAGATACTAATTGTCCTACGAGTCGAGTCCTCAGTTTTGTTGACCTCTCCGGTGAATCCTCAGGCCTGAATGATTGGGATCCCTCAGGAGTTGGAACCACGTTATTAATGAGTGTGCCTTTCCCAGTGTGCCCTGGAGAGGACCAGAGAAGTAGAAATCGCTCACTTCAGTGAGATGGTGAGGTGGTCTCTGTCCCAGCAGAAACACATGTGACAGAATCCCAGGGTCGCAGCCAAGACAGAACCTTGGCTTTAATCACTGTTTCTCTGACTTCTCTTCAAGGCTTCCACCTCTCACCAGTTTCTACATGTCACCAGGGAGTTGGGTGGCATTTTGAGTTCAATACTGGTTACTGGGAGTCAGTCAAGTGAAATTTTTTCCCTTCATTTGATTTAAATAGAAATAAGTCTTCTACCAGAGTCTTAGAAACAGTGCTCTTAGACCTCTGTCTTTGAAATAAAAAAAAAAGAAAGGTCTTATTTAGCCCCAAATTTCTTCCTTCTTTCACATCCCTGTGTATTTTTATTTCTCCCCTCTCCATCCTTATGTCTTCCTGCTCTCCCGTACCCAAACTTACTCAGGCCTTTGACAAAGATGCATCTGAGCATAGCACAAAGGGACCCACGGGATAACAGATGAAGTTGGGAGGAAAGTGGTGGCCAGATATTAAAGGACCTGGCTTTCCATTTTAGGAGTTTGACTTTATCCTCAAGTCTATAGAGAAGCATTAAGAAAGGGGGTGTGGGGACTTCCCTGGTGGTTCAGTGGTCAACAATCTGCCTTCTAATACAGGGGTTGCAG
Source organism: Neotragus pygmaeus (assembly GCA_006410875.1). Taxonomy (NCBI): domain Eukaryota; kingdom Metazoa; phylum Chordata; class Mammalia; order Artiodactyla; family Bovidae; genus Neotragus; species Neotragus pygmaeus. The sequence goes on along the minus strand of SJYV01001329.1, from coordinate 357,530 downwards.
GTTCAATCCCCGGTCAGAAAACTATTAATAATATCTTGCATGCCCTCAGGGCAACTAAGCCTGCGCACAGCAACTACTCAACCCATGCGCTCTGGAGCCTGCATCCACAACTAGAGAAGATACACACTGCAGCGAAGAGCCTGTGTAATTTTTCAGCAAAGACCCCGCACAGCCAAAATAATCTCTGGCTCCATTATGTCAAGAGTCGACCTGAGAGGGTTAGTTTGGAAACAAATTAAAGCCAAAACTACAGGAAGGCAGTGAACAGACAGGAGAGATGTGAAGAGAATGGGAACAATAGGGCTTACGGACTCTGTCAGTGATGGTGGCAAGGAGTGGAAGGCGTCTGAGATGTCCCTGGGGGTTGGCCTGGTCGAATGGGTAAATGATGTTTGTAACTGAGGCAGGAGCAGGGAGCAGTGTGCATGTGTTTGGCAGGGTTTTCAATGGGCACTGTGGACATGAGAAAGGAAGATAAACAGAGTCGAGGGTGGGAGCACAAATGCACAGTGGCACTTGTACAACTTGGGAGTGTGTACTTTCTCCTGGAGAGTTCAACTGCCCGATGGAGAAGTAGAGTTTTAGTTAAAAGTAGTTACCCAGCTCTCTTTCTGGTTCCTGGCCGCCCCTTCTGATAGCACCAGTCTAGGGAAAGAAGCATATGGCATAAACAAGGTACACTTCTTTCTGCTCTGTCAGGACTTGACTTCAAACATGAGAGTCCACAGAACATAGATCTGAGCTCCTTGTCTTTCCTCTCTGCAGACATAGTTTGGTGGAACAGGCTTTCCATTCAGATGATAAACACTATGAGTTGATGTTTTCATTAGCTCTTATCCCGTGGCCTTATTGGGCTAGGTCAGCATCAAAAGACCATGCAAGGAAGGTTTCTGTTCACTAAGCTCAGTTATTTTATCAAAAACCTTCATCAAATGCCTAACATGTGCAGGAAAAAAGTAGAAATGAGGCACAGAGAACAGTGAAGTTAAGGAGATGCACCCAGAAGCTATAACCAAAACAATAGTAGAAAGCAATTCAAATAAGAGAATTTTGACCTAGTAGTTGGAAGACTAGACTTATTTGAGCTCTGTGGTACCTGTAGAATAGTGGGTCCCAGCTCAGTCCCTGGAATTAGAATGCCTGGTTCACAAATCTTGGCTGTGTCCTCAACTAGCTGAGAAACTGGGATTATCACAGTGTTTAATAATCTGCTTAAGTACTCAGACCAGTGCCCCACAGAGGGTGAAAGTTAGTGAATTTTGCAGTTCTTATTGTTCTTATGTGCTGGGACAATTCAATTCTGTCTTTAGCAACAATGTCTTCGTTCATAGAATGAGGGCAAGATATTCTCCCTTCAGAGCCTGTTCTGAAAAGACTTAGGGCTCCTCCAGCCTACTCTATCATTTTATTCATTTTATCCATCATTACCTTGGGATTTCATATCAGTTTTCACATGAAGGATCCTGAAAAAAAAAAGTTGTGCTTCACTGGGCCAGATGTTCTAGGGGTCATCCTTAATAAAAGTATTTGATTCTCTGAGTGAACGATATGCCATTGATGGAAGACCGTGGGGTCTCAGAGGAGATCTCACAGGAGGATGCCTAAGTAAGCCAGGTAGGGCTCCTTGGGAGGAATGAGTTGGAAAGTTAAAATATGTTTGGAGACTGCTAGGAAAGCAATTTCTAGAACTGGAAGAGAAGGTACAATTTCTCAAGACGAGGAAGTGTGAAGCATAAACGCAGAGCCAAAACTATGGTGAGAGAAGAAGGTTAACAGCTCAGTTCAGACCTGTTCTGGAGGATAGAGAAGTGAGAGGTGCATGAGTAAATGGGAGACAAAGGCTTCAGGTATAACTGACCCAAATAGAAGTTTGACCGAAGTGTGATGCTCTTTCTTGCATGAACAGGAAAGCAATGTCCAGAGTAGGCAAACTTTTGTTTATGGGCACACAGTGAGTTGCAGCTGGCTATTGACTAATGGGCCATCCCTCTTCCTTCCTCAGCGATACTTCCTTAGCAAACCTTTTAGCTGGGCACACTGCTGACTGGATTAAAGGAAACGTTTTCTAGCCTCCTTTGGGGTTAGACATGGGAGGCATGCCTAAAGTTAGGTAATACATATTGCCTAGGCAATATGATGTCCTTGAAAGTTAAGGATTTTCAAGAAAGAATTTTTAGAGGGATACAGACACACACTAGGAACCATTTTGGCCTTCCCATCCCCACTTCTTTCCGCTTCCCACTGGGATGGCTTTTGGCTGCAGGATCATCTCAGATGATGAAGTGGCCTTGGAGTTGGAACTCATGTAACTAGGGGTGGCAGAGCAGGAAGGTGGAAAGAACTTGTGTCCTGGGGATATCACATAGCCATCATATTAGCTCCGGACTGCCTACCTCTGAATTCTTTTAAGTTGGGAGAAATATTCTGCTATTGTATTTAAACCATTATCATTCCTGGGCCAGAATCCTAGCTACAGAATGTAGTTCTAGACATCTTGGCAGAGCTGGGCTGGCGGGGGCCCTGTGTGCTTTGTATGTCTTGCTTGGCAGCGCTTCTTGCATGACCCTATGCTGCCGTGTGTGAGACTGTCTAGGTGTGTGTGCATGAGCAGAAACCCAGAGCCAAAATCATTTTCAAAGCTGTCAGTTCTCTTTCCTGCAGACTCACCCTTCCCACTGCCTTTTCATTTCCACCAGAGAAGCCGTTGCTGAATAACTCTCTTTCTTGAATTGTTTACTACATCAAACCCTCAATATCCACAGCACAGAATATTATAATGTTAACATCTCGGCAGAATTAGTTTTTTTATTAAGAAATAAAACATCATAGGTTGAGTTGAACCCTCTTTGCACTCTCCTTAAGCTAATTTTTCTCCCCTTTCCTCTGAGAAACCGGCCTCCTGAACTGGTATGGCTCTTTCTGTTTTTATGCTTTTGCCTCACATATGTTTAAATCTGTAAATCACAGACAATATTGCTTTGTATGTTTTAAACATGGGTGTAAATGGTATATTAAAAAGATGTGACCCTTTTCACTCAACTCTGGTTTCTCAAAAGCATCCTCCTTGATAACATGTGTCTAAACTGTGAGGCTCACAGCATCGCATGTCTGCTCCTTCTCCACTGTCCTGTCGATGAGCATTTACATTGCTTTAAGATTTTCAATATTGAAAACAGTGCAATAAGAAACATCCTTTTAAATGTCATATTATACATAGGAGTTTTTCTAGGTTCATATACCAAGATGTAAAATTAGTTGTCATAGAAACACATATCTTCATTTTAGCAAGGTAGTTCCAAATCACTCTCTCAAGGAATTTAAGCATTCATATTCCCTCCAAAATGACCCTGCTCATTTCTTATGAAAACTTGGCCTTGTTGAACTATTTAATTTTGGACAATTGGATAAGTGTGAAATGATATTTCACTGCTTTAATTGCAATTTTCCTGATTATTAATGAAATAGAGCATCTTTTAATATTTTATAGGCCATTTTGATTTACATCTTTGTGAACTATTTTTATATTTTCTCTTTCTATTGGCTGTTTTTTTACTTATTGTACTGTTTTCCTCACATATTTTAGATATTAATCCTTTGTTGGTCAAATACATTGCAAATTCCTCCTCCAAGGCTCTCTTGTTTGTCTTTAGGCTTTGCTTACAGTGTCTTTGATCATACAGAGTTTTTAAATTTTTAATGTAATTCAGTTTATTTACCTTTCCCTTTTGTGCTTTCTTTGAATCTTAAGAATTCTTTTCCTGATATGATATAAAAATATCTTCCTGAATTTTCTTCTAATAGTTTAATTTTTTTTTTAACTTTTAGCCTCAAGTCCATCTGGAGCTTATCTGCAATATTTTGTGTTATTTTGTAAATGTCATAGAGCTCCAATGACAATTTTCCAAAAGGATAAGCCATTTGTAGTGACAATGTATATCAAGCAGTCTATTCTTTGCCTACTTATTTGTAACCACCCCATCATGCACCAAATTCCCCCAAATGCATGGATCTCTGTCTGGACTTTCTAGTTTATTCCATCAGTCTCTATCTCTACACTTCCACCACACTATTTTATCATGTGTTTTGATGTCTGTGAGGTAAGCTTTTCTTTTTTGTAAACTTTCTCAAAATTCTTTTGGCTATTCTTGGCCTTTTTTGGCTTTCATATGATTTACATTTTTCCCCTAGTTTTATTGAGATATAATTGTTATACATCACTATATATGTTTAAGGTGTACAACATGGTGGTTTGGCTTAATACGTCATGAGGTGTGTATGATTTTGGTTGACCTTTTAATGAAATGCTTCCTTCCTGCCTCTTGGAGCAGGTACATTTCTCTTCCTCATCTCCATTCTAGAGTTCTGGATTCCAGCTCCTATCCTGTCACCAGATGGCCATCTGTTCTTGGGTGAGTCATCTACCCTGTCTGGATTTTAGTTTCTTATCTTTCAGATCTGCTCAGCCTACCTCACGGGAATGCTGAGCTGATCAAATGAGATAAGGGTGTGAGAATGCTTTGAACAGGTAAAATCACTGAGGCAAAGTGAAAAAGAGTTAAAAAAAAAATCATCTCAGGACTGACCCAAGCAAAATGAAAGTCAGATGGTTTTACCATCAGCTTCCTGCTTTATCTTCTCTGACTCTTCTTTCTCCCACACTTTCATGGCTGTGAACAGAGAGGTCTTCTTTTTAGGGGTGGACATCATGATAATGGATCAGAGGCAACTCAGATTCATAAAGCTTGGGTCCAAAGGTGAGACTTAAGGCAAGTCACTCAAACTCTTTGAATCCAATTTATTCATCTTTACAAAAGGCATTCTAATCCCCTCTGCTAGCTAGTTTTGTGAAATTCAAAAGAAATAATGTAGATGAAAGCACCTGGTAAAATGAAGTGAAGATTATAAAATTCAGAAGGAGTTATCATTAGTGTTTTTGCTGATATTATTAACATGTGAGATAGGACTTACAGTGATGTTTACTGTGTTGAAGTGCTTTGCTCCTACCACTTGGATCAAGGCAGGCAGGAAATTCAAACCCACTTTGCCTTTAAGTATGGTTGACCCAATACAGTACCTACACAGTCTTCTAGAAGATGCAAGAAGTCTTTTTCTTTCTTTTTTTTTTTAAACTTTATTTTACTTTACAATACCGTATTGGTTTTGTCACACATCAACATGAATCTGCCACGAGTGTACACGTGTTCCCAATCCTGAACCCCCCTCCCACCACCATCCCCATACCATCTCTCTGGGTCATCCCAGTGCACCAGCCCCAAACATACTGTATCCTGCATTGAACCTAGACTGGTGATTCGTTTCTTATATTATATTATACATGTTTCAATGCCATTCTCCCAAATCATCCCACCCTCTCCCTCTCCCACANAGGAGAAGGGGACGACCAAGGATGAGATGGCTGGATGGCATCACAAACTGGATGGACGTGAGACTGAGTGAACTCCGAGAGGTGGTGATGGACAGGGAGGCCTGGCGTGCTGTAGTTCATGGGGTCACAAAGAGTCGGACACGACTGAGCGACTGAACTGAACTGAACTAATGACATTTAGCCATGGAGCTGATTTGGGTCATTAAATTTCTTTTCAAAACAGTTCAAACTAGAACACTGTTTATTTTCCTCCATTTTTTCAAACTCCTCAATTAAGCACTGTACCTTAATATAATTTCAATATTTTCTAATATGTTGTAATTTTTTCCTCTTATAGAGAAGTTTATATTAAAAAGTACCATGGATAACCTGTCAGAGTTACCTGAAAATTAGAATTAAAAAAGAAAAAAAGTATACACACCTATGGGAAGATATATAATATACAGATAATTATAGAGATTTTCTTACTAAATAGGCACTTTCAAAGTCTGGAGTTAAGAAAGTACTAAGAAATCAAGCTACATTCAGTAAGTATTCATCTTTACTCCTCTTGCTTCCAATGCAAGATCAAGCCCCGACTGCAACCCTGATTCTGTTTGTCAAGTACCCACAAGGACAGTGTAATTGGAAGATAAATCCCTTCACAATGGGTACTTTATTTTTACTTGAATTCACTATTTAAAATTAAAGTATATCTCACAAATAATTATTATTTCTTGATAAATCCAGAGAATTTCCTTTTAAGATAAAAATGCTTATATTGCATGCTTCCCTGGTGGCTCAGAGGTTAAAGAGTCTTCCTGCAATGCGGGAGATCCAGGTTCGATACCTGGGTCGGGAAGATCCCCTGGAGAAGGAAATGGCAACGCACTCCAGTATTCTCGCCTGGAGAATCCCATGGATGGAGGAGCCTGGTAAGCTACAGTCCATAGGGTCTCAAAGAGTCAGACACGACTGAGCAAATTCACTTTCACTGTTTCTTTCATTTACCTTCTCTTTTTTCACATATAAGAAACTGAATAAATTTCTAGAATTGTTATGTTAAGGTATTAAAGCTTAAATGTTTAAAATTCAAACTGCAGGGACTTCCCTGGTGGTCCAGTATTTAAGAATTCTCTGTCAATGCAGGGGACACAGGTTAGATCCCTGTTCATATGGGCATGCCAAGGAGCAGCTAAGCCCACTGCTTTAGAGCCTGTGCTCTGCAACAAGAGAAACCACGACTGCAATGAGAAGCCTGCACATTGCAGCTAGGGAGTAGCCCCTGCACGCCGTGACTAGAGAAAGCCTGCACGTGGCAACAAAGACCCAGTGCAGCCAAAAGTAAATCAACAGCTGTGTACTAAAAAAACTAGTATTAAAAAAAACAAACTGTATTACAAGTATATGTTATATGTGATGTAATTCATTATTTGAAATATGAATCAACTGCCCAGAATTATATATTAGTTTTAGACACTTTTTGAAATTCACTAAAAGTAACTAGGCAATTACTAAATTAGACCCATCAGAGACTTTAAGAAATAAAAGTATATCTAAAAAAGTTAGTCTATGTGAGAAATATCTATGTATTGCAAACATGAAAGAAATCAAGAATGAAAAAGATAAAGCAGAGAAAAACTAGGCTCTCAAAAAGAAATGTGCAGTGAAAACTACCAATTCTTGGTTTAAAAAAAGGGTGTGTGTGTGTTATTTTTTAAGTCAAATATGTACTTTGGTGGTAAGGAAATGTGCTGTCTCACTTCTAGTACAAAGATGAATAAATAAGCCACAGCTCTCAGGCAAGTAAAGGTATCTAAAATTCTTCCTGCTACTGACAGAAAATTTGATTAAAAGTATAATTTCCCCTGAGATAGTCAAACTGAAAGTCAGCTATAAGCATATTATATACCTTAAGTAGGTGGAATGGGTCTTAATCTTTACAGCTCATCAATAGATAGTTACTGAAAGTGACTATTTGCTAAGTTCTTTGAGAAATTCAGTACAAAAAAAATGTGACTGGAGTTTGCAATTTATTTGGGGACAGTTATCTAAGGTATACTGGACTAGTGATGAATTAATATATGTTAACAAAGCAGTACTCTGTACATACTAAATGTTACATAAACATCAACTATTAATAAAAATAACAGTAGCAGCTCACATCTCTGGGCTGACCACATACATACAAAGTGAGCACTGGTAAGAAAGAGGAGACTGCGGCCAGTGATAGGAGAGGCTTTAAATGAAGGAAAGCTTGAGCTGATTTACAGAAGTATTTTGAGAAAGAAGAGAGCACACTGCTTGAGCAAAGTAACAGACCTGAGGAGGAGGGAAGGATGAGGAAGCTTGATTCAGTACTACGACTGAATACTATTTATTCTTCTGCGTTATCACCTCTGAATTACAGAGCTGCTGCTGTGATCGTTGGCTGCAGAATCGGTGCAAGCTTCCGTGCAAGCTGACTAGTACTAGGAAACGTGTATTAGGAAATGGTCTGTGTGTGTCCAGATCATCAAGGATCTTAAATTCTTGGCAGAGGAGCCTGTTTCTTAGAGTAGGTCATAGAGGGCCATCAAAGTTTCTGCAGTATGGGAATGCACTATACTATTCAAGTTCAGGCTCTAGACTTAGAGGAGTCCTGGACTTGAATATGAGCTGTTCTCTTATTAACTGTGTCTCTGCCTGCCTAGTTACTTCTCAGAGTTTCAATGTTACTACTTAAAAATGGTCATAATCATAGTGTTGATCTGAATTTGTATGAAAATGAATGTGAAGTTTTGAGCACATGGCCTGTAACATAGCAGGCATTCTCCATAATTGGCATCTATTATTAATTAAGAGGCTAAGGTCTTAGGTGATGAGGCTCATGTGGGGTGAAGTTACAGATGTAGAGACTGGGGAGGGAGCAAGCCCTTCTAACACGCTTGAAGAAAATGTCCCTTGGGACACCCAGGTTTCAACAACTTGGAGTTTAGTGATAATTAATCTAAAATAGGCAATTCAAAATAGAGAAGTTAGACTGAGTTTCCAAGCATAAAAATGTCACCATGATTTCAAATATGGAATTATCACACCAATATCACTGTGATAATATAACTACCAATGTCTTTAAATGATATTTATTCTGTTACCAAAGCAAGAGGTTAAGAGCTCAGAATAAAATGGTGTCTAAAATCTTAGACTGAATCAGAAGTGACTTCAGTGGATCTAGGAATTACCACTTTGTTGGGAAAAGCAAACCAAAAACCCAATAAACCAAGGACTGCCAAATGGATAAACATTCGAACTGTGGAGAAGATTCAGCTGTAGGCCAAACTTTTTATAGATTCTTTTGTGTTTATGGTAATATACACATGTGCCTCCCCTCAAAGCTACTCTTGGAGGTACAGAAGGATGGATACCAAATCACATTCATTCTTGTATTCCCCACTATTACTGAAGAAATAGTAAGTATTCCAATATTTATAGAACTGAAATGAATTTGTGCAATGGAATGTTCCAAAGGAAGGGGCTGGCCATTTGGGGCCTTGAGCTTCAGTGCTGTTTTGCTTATATTCTACATAATTATTTTCTCAATATCTAAAGAGTTTTAGTTTAACTAAATTAGTCTAAATAGCAGATATTTAGTCTATAATAGATGTTTTCAATCAATCAAAATGAACTCCTTGACTGAGTACCTAAAGGACTGGGAATGTGACAACTTAAAACTTAAGATCTGTGGGGTAGACTTGACTCATTCTGCCTTGTGTAGCTGTAAATAAATACTGCCTTTGGATGAGTTCTGAACTAGGAGTTTAGAGTTCCAGTCTTCCCTGTGCCAATTACCACCTCAGACATCTATGAAATGGTGACACCTCTTATTCAGGGAAGTAAAAAAGTTTATAAAAGAATGATTAAATACAAAGGAAATCTACATCATTTGCTGGTTCATCTTTTTCTTGGGTTTGAATTATTACTATAAAATAAGGATTTTATTTGGGGGTGAGGAAACAAGAATATGTTGTGAGACTTCTAGCTATAGGAAATTTTCCCTCAATCATCTTTTTTCAATCAGTAGAGAGGAAAGAACATCAGCTTAAGTTGACAAAGATGAGGGGAAAATGTAAGCGAAGCCAAAGAAAGCAGACACTGGAAGAGAATGTGACTAAGCTTTTGAAACCACAAATCAAAGCAGTGAATAAAAGCTATTCTTTTTTCTAAAAGGTCAGCTCAAACTTCAATAAATATGTGGAATATGCTTTTGCAAATGCTCATCTTTATGTTGAACCTGCTGTGTTTTTAAAAAACCAGTAAGTGCTGAAGTAATGAATGATGGGGATTGGATTTTTTAAATCTTTTCTCTCTTTTTTTTGATTGAATCTTTACTATTAAAAAGTATGTCATCTTTTTATATTAGTATCAATAAACCATTTTAGATACCCAACAGCTTGGTACCATAAAAAGTAAAACTGGGCTTATTTCGATATTTACTTTACTCCTACTTAATGTTATAGTGATGTAGAAAATAAACAAATAAAGATTCTCTTTTCTAAAAGAAGAGTTTGGGAATAACAATCATACAACAACCATACTTCTGGATTTTTTTTTTTTCTAAGTACACGAGATAAATGTTAAACGAAGCCAATCCTTCTGATCAAATATTTGAGTTTTCAGTTTCTTAAACCACAAGAGTTTACAGGTCAAACGATGTACAAATCCTATTACCCAGAAGAGTCCTTTAAGAGGGCAGTCACCGTCCAATATTTGTTGTGTTTTATTTTGTTATACTTTCATTGTGCTTCCCGACCCCACCCCCGCATCCTCCCTTTTTATACAATTTTAACAAGTGACGNAAGAGTTTACAGGTCAAACGATGTACAAATCCTATTACCCAGAAGAGTCCTTTAAGAGGGCAGTCACCGTCCAATATTTGTTGTGTTTTATTTTGTTATACTTTCATTGTGCTTCCCGACCCCACCCCCGCATCCTCCCTTTTTATACAATTTTAACAAGTGTGTAACAAGTTTGTGTTAAGTATCCAACAAAGGCAGGCAGTCTTTGGGCGGGGGGTGGGGGGGGGAATAAAACGTGTTTCATGTTTTCAATTTTTGCGGTCTCTAGAGGGTAAACAGGGAATGGGATGAGGGAAAAACACCCTCACGTCCCAATCAGAATGACAAAATACACATCGTTGTGGAGCTACTGATGAGATGCCATCTACGGGACAGCCGCATCTCCACACGCGTCATTAAGACAATTAGAATAAATGTGAAGCGCCTTTTCTCGACTTGGCTTTGGAAATCTGAAAGTTAGCCCCAGACCTCCCTCGGGATTTATAAAACACCAACGGTGCTTTCGGCTCAAATAATTCCCAGCCCCGCGCGAATGCATGCTGCAGGGCATTCCAGAAAACTCTGCCATGCCTTTTCTCTACTATAGAATCGGGGGCAAAAAAAGAGACCGGGCGCCACAGAAAGAGTTCAAGCACAAGTCTGTCCACGTTTAAAGCTCCAGAAAGCCGTGTCCGCTTCCACCTCGCCCCTGGCGGAGAAGTTTGGGCAGCGCGCGTCCTCCGGCCCCGGCTGGGTCCAGCGGAGGCTACTTACTGGGCTGAGCCAACTTTGCTCTCCCTCTTCCCGAGCACTTTGGCAGACTTTGTGTCGTCCACATCCTGCTGTAGTTCGGTCATCAGGGCCACGTCTGGAGGACACCTTCGCGCCGTCGCCTCCCCGCTTCCCCGGCTCCCGCCGTCCGGGTTGCAGGCCCCGCGAGCCCGCCGCGCCCTCCCCTGCGCCCGGGGCCGCTGGGCGCATCCGGGCCGCCCGCGCCGGGGGCCGCCAACCTGGACACGTTCGGGCCGGCGCGATTGGTCCGGNTACTTAATCTTTATTGTAGCACATTTGGTTATTTTATTTTATTTATTTTGCTATTATAAATGAATCTGCAATGAGTGCCATTGGAGCTAAATTTTGGTATATACCATTCTTCCCTGAGGATAAGTTCCTTGAAGTGGAATAGCTGGATTTCAAAGGATTTGCATCTTTTAAAGCTTTTAAGATGTTATTCCCAATTGCTTGCTGGTAGGATTGTACCCATTTATGCTCCTGTTGGCTGTAGCTTGAAGTCGCTGCTGGCTCATACCAAAGCATTTATGTTTCTGAAGCATATTTTTAGTTAATTTCAACCACTATGTCTTGAGCTATGTCTCTACGGGAACCAGATGGAAACAAAACCCAAACCAAATACAAAACCCCAAGAATGAAGACTAAGATTGAATATTTGAAACAGCTAGATAATTTGATCCTAAACAGTTTATTCAAAGAATCATTGATTTGAAACCACTCAGATAAATTCAACCATCCTCAAATAGTTATTCTTATTTTTCAGTGAGCTCTGTAGTTCTGAAAATGTAATAATGCTCATCTTCCCAAGAACTTTGAGATAGAAACAATACTGATTGAAAGTTAATTTAACGATGGGCTACTTTGAAAATCTTAGCTTATTTCAGTCACACAAAGGGTTGTCAGTAAACTCAAGTTTTTAAGTTACCGTACGAGATGGACTGAATTCAAAAGGCATATTTTTTGGAAGCGTTTGCATGCATATATACCACCACTGTTTCCAAATTGCGACTTCACTGTTGGGGGAGAATAAATATTTTAATGAATGCTATATATTTTAAGAGGCTCTGAACCCTGTGGTTGGTTTAAGCTAAGGGTGCAATTTCAGGCATCTAAATAAGTAAATAAATGAGGAAGAAAATCCATGTTAATTGCAGTAATTTGCAGTACTTTCAAATTCTTAATTAAGAAATAAAATAGGATTCATTATCCATGCCCACTGTAGATGGCATGCATAGATCACCATTATGACCAAACACAAGACCTAAAGTTATTGCCATAAATGAAATAATAGAGGGAAACCACTGGTGCATTTTTGATGGAAGTGTGCAAGTACAAAGAGGAAAGAGAGCACTACACAAAATGCTGTCTTCCATACATGCCCTTAAGTCTGACCTGGGGCTTGCATTATTCCAAGGCATCTCCCCTTAAACCTGGAGTCCTCTCTTTCCCTCCTACCTCTGGGATATGTTCTTCCTTCAAACTCACACAGAACTTCTCTGAGCCTGTATGGCAGACCAGCTAGTGTCATCTTTCCCCCAATTATCTGCCCCAGATTGATTGTGTGCCTAGACTTCAAGTCCCTGCCTGCCTCATTCTACAAAGGTGGGAAGAAGAGAAGAACTTTCCTTGTACTTGGAGGCATTCTGCCTCATGCTGCTTTTTGATAATTAAGCATTAAATTAAACCAAGGAGAACATACAGTTTATCACACAGAAATCACTTTTATCTGACACAAATGCTTAGTTGGACAGGACACCAGCCATAAACTGGGACTGTTCCAGACAAACCAGGATGCTCGGTGCTTGCAATGAAAACATACCCCAAGGGTAGTGTCGGGGTGGACAGGATAGTTAGGTTTTCAGGCAGATAAAAAGGAGTTCTGCTTTGGTGATGTGGATTGTAGAGGTAGTATCAGTGGACATCTTGAAAAAAGAGCGTTGATACACTTGGCTGTGGAAAGAGATGGCTGGTCATTGTGTTTCTGTTAGGAATACTAACATAGATTGTGGGTATGCCTCTTTTGGATTCTTTGCCTCCTGCCTACTCATCTTCATCCTGCAGGCTGGCATGGACACGCCATAGGCAGTTAACATGACTGTTGACTCTACAGCTCAACACCGCAGTCAGCTTAGTAGTGGGAAGGGTGCAGAGCATAAGCAAGTTGGAGGAATTTGAATGACGCAAGACATAGGATGAAAAGAAATGGAAACATCCTATGAAGATCTCCGAAAGGAAGGAGGCATGTTGTCAGGGACAAAACACTGAAGTATTTTGAGAAAGTAAGACAGTTTGGGGTTTTATCTGTAGACCCAAGGAAAATCAGAAATTAGATGGGGAGCTTGGGATTGACATGTACACACTGCTTTATTTAAAATGGATAATCAACAAGGGCATGCTGTATAGCACAGGGGACTCAACTCAATACTCTGTAATGACCTAAGTGGGTAAAAGAATTTGAAAAGGAACAGATACATGTATATGCATAACTGAATCATTTTACATCTGAAACTAACACAACACCTGAATATAGTTAATCAGCTATATTCCAACATAAAGCAAAAATTGAAAATAACACATATATTTCTCAAATGTCTATTATATTCCAAACAAGAAGACATTAGAACAGTCTAAAACAGACCTTTTATTCAAAGGGGATTTAAGAAGTAGTTTCCTTTTTTTTATTTTTACTTTATTTTACTTTACAATACTGTATTGGTTTGCCATACATTTCCTTCATAGTCAACATCTCTTTTCTAGAGGGAAAACCTGAGAAAAACCTGGACTCGGATAGCTCTAATCAATAAACCAGTCTGGCCTTTTCTCAAATCTCACCAGTGCTAAAGACTGCCATGGAATTCACCAGGGCTGAACAAGCATTCATATCTCATGGCATTTCATTTCTCAAAGACTCCTCCCTCCTTGGCTTTATCTGGATGGAGACCAGACCATTGCAGGACTCAAGGGCCCACTAATGTGGGAAATGTGATGAGTATACCCCATTCTTTACCAAATGGAATCATTATACCTTTAGTTTTCTGATGATATATGGTAAAAAAAGATATGGAGTTTTTCTAATTTCAGAATTAAGCCATGGAGAAACAAATTCAAAACGCATCCATAATAACTGAGGCTAGTTATCACACTAGAAAGAAAGAAAACCACCATATAAAGGGTCCTGTAGAATTCATTGTTTAATTGTGCTAGGTACTCTGACTTTGCTTAGTAGTGAGAACAGGATGCTAAGAAGATATAGTGAAAGATGGATGAAAGTGAACAGGAGATTTCTGAACCATGAGAAACACCCTGGGAAATGTGCCTTGTTATGCGTTTCAAGAACAAATCTGGAGAATTAGTCGTTGAAGTTCTTTTGAAGAGAGACCTTAAATGCAGTTATGTCTCAACAATTACATTTGAGACTATTTATTCTTTTATTTGTTCATTTCACTTAACAAGGCTTTATGGAGCATCTTCTTTTCCCCAGGTACAGTATCGGGTGCTGAAGAATCAAGGAGAACAAGATAGGGATGTACAATCTTATAAGGATTTTACTCTGAAGACAGCAGTGTTAAGGCATCCCTGCCCACTTCATTCTGAATTCATTCCAAAACAAAAGAAGAAGGAAAAATAGAAATGCAAATTTTACTTTGTTGAGGAAGGGCTGCCAAATAAAATTCCAAGCTGGGGCAAGTGGATGTTGAAAGATGTCTGTTACCAAAGACCTTAATTAAAGGGTTGGCAGAGCAAATTTCATCCAGCAGAGCAGAACCAACGTCATCTTTTGAGGAGCAACTGGTCTACAGTGAGTCGGCTTTCTACAAGAGCATCCCTGGACCCTGTGTGGCTCCACTGAGAAGCAAGGGAAAAGTTATAAATAAGAAAGTACCTAGGTATGGCATCTCTGTACAAAACAGTCTGTTGGAAAAGGATATTGTAGAAGATAGGCTCAATAATTATCAGTCTTGCAGCTGTCAATCTGTTAGTTCTTCTGGAAAGAAGTAAAGGCTAAGTCAACACATGCACATATGCATATACACAACCTTCTTTATCATAAGGTGCATCCCTATAAATGAAAGAGACTCTTTGCTAGATGGTACCATAGCCTAATCCCTGCCCCATAAACTTTATGCAAACAGCTGGTTAAGAAAGAGCTCATCTCGGTCAAATGTGAGTCAGAATAGAAAAGAAACCATCAGAAGAGCTCTACAAAGATACTGTAAGAAAAGAAGGTAACAATTAGAGAAAACAAATAGACAAAGAAAACATACAAAATTGTGTTGCCATAGAGCTAAAGGAAATTGTGGCAAACAAATGAGCATGAGCAAACAAAACAATTTTTCAAAAAAGTCCTCAATGAAATGTATCACTTATATAAAATAAGAGCTCAAGGAAGAAGTGTCAAGACAATCACAGGACAAAAAATGAGCTAAAAGAGCTCAGGAAAGAAGTGAAAGAGAAACACAAAGTCATCACAAAAATTAGGGAGTCAGCAAAAAGGTAAATAGACACCACTCAAAACACAGAAGTAGGCTTAAGAACATGACTGACAAAGTTAGCAAAACAAAATGGAAATGCATAGTTAGAAAGGATCAGAAAGGAACCCGATAGCTATGGAAGATGAGAAAGACAATAGACCTATTAGTATGCATAAATGGGCAAAACATTACTTGTTTTATATAAGTGATCATCTGAATGAAATAAACGTAGAATAGAAAATGTATTTAGAGAAACAGAATCACAAAACATTTTCCAGAAATAAGATATTTAAATCTACACACAATCAAAACCAAACCAAGCCAAACTAAACAAGCCAAACAAAACCCCAAACATAAACTATCTCAGGAAAAGTTGATATAAAAATAATAGCATAAGAGGAAAAGGCTCTTTCACCATCCAAACAAAGAACTAAAACCAACAAAACAGAGCAAAACCCAAACCAAAATTTCTCTCCTAAGAAGGGGAAATTAGGTTGGTTTCAGAGTTTTTCACAGCAACACGTCATGCTAGAGACAGCGGAACATGCTTACGACAGCCTCATTAAGAATTAAATAAAAAACATGAAAAAATTCTATGGTCAAACTTTTGCTCAAATATAAATGTTGCACCAAACATCTAATAACCCAGAAAATGTGGTTACCAGGATCTTGTCTGGAGTAAACTTTAAGATGAACTTTAACCAAATAGTAGTGGAATAATGGAAAAAACTACAGTCCTTGTGCTGTAATTTTTAACAATTAAGGATTAAGAAAAAAATCTTGTGGCAATTATGATTATATAAAATCATGCAAATTTTAATGAACTCTACTAACATGAAAACCGTGGAAACTAACAAAATTCAGAAGGTGAGGGGAGTTACAAGTTGGGAGGTAACTCAGAGCCAAAATTTACCACTTAGGGCTAATGAATCAAGTAAAAAACTGTATTTAAAATTATGAGATATTAGATTAGCAGGACTAACATCATCATCAACATCATCATCACCATCATCAACCAAAACTGGGTAGAATAGGAAAATGAGAAGTGGGAGAAATATGAAAGTTTCATCATCTTGCAGACATGACAGATAATAGCTATGAAGAATATATATGATTAAGGATATTATATTTAGTATTATAAAGTGAAAGTCACTCAGTTGTGTCCAACTCTTTACAACCCCGTGGACTATACAGTCCATGGAATTTTCCAGGCCAGAATACCGGAGTGGGTAACCTTTCCCTTCTCCAGGGGGATCTTCCCAATCCAGGGATCGAACCCAGGTCTCCCGCATTGATTCTTGACCAGCTGAGCCACAAGGGAAACCCAGTATTATAAAGATAACCACTTAAATAATGAAAAATATTAAGACTTTCTGTCTATAACTATAAACCTACATATAAATCAAATTTAAAAACAAAGCAAAACAGATGATACAGGAAGATAAAAGCAGAAAACATATGATGTTACAACTAAGTCTAAGCCTCCTATCAAATAAAAAAATATAAAAGTAAAAATGTATCAGTCCAAAGAAATAGATTCTTAAATTGCAAAGCAAAAAGAAAATTGTATGTATGATGTTAGCTAAGGGTTTGTTGTAAATGGCCTTTATTATGCTGAGATATGTTGCCATATACCATACTGACGAGAATTTTTATCATGAACAGATGTTGAATTTTGTCAAATACTTTTTGTCTATTGAGATGATCGTGTGATTTTTATCCTTCTTTTTGTCAATGTGGTGTATCACATTGATTTGTGAATATTGAACTGTCCTGTCATCCCTGGTATAAATCCAGCTTGATCATGATGTATGATCTTTTTTATATATTGTTGGGTTCAGTTTGTTAATATTTTGCTGAGGATTTTTGAATCTATATTCAACAAAGGTATTGATTTGTAGATTTTTTTGGTATTGTTTTTGTCTGGTTTGATATCAAGGTGATGGTAGCCTCATAGAATAAATTTGGGAGTGTTCCATTGTCTTCAACATTTTTGGAGTTGTTTGAGGAAAAATAGGTATTAACTCTTCTTTATATGTTTGGTAGAATTCCTCTGTGAAGCCAGCTGGTATTGGACTTTTGTTTGCTGAGATTAAAAAAAAAAATTATAAACTGAATTTCACTACCACTGATTTGTCTGTTAAAATTGTCTCTTACTTCTTGATTCAGTCTTGGCAGACTGTATGTTTCTAGAAGTTTGTCCATTTTTTCTCCATTGTCCACTTTGTTGGCATAAAACTGTTTATAGTATTCTCTTATGATTTTTTTATTGTTATATCTCTACTGTCATTTCTTATTTTATTTATTTGGGTCATTTCCTCTCTTTTCTTCTTAGAGAAGCTGGCTAAAGTTTTTTTTTTTAATCAATTTTATCTTTTCAGCTCAGGTTTCATCGATCTTTTCTGTTTTTTTTTTTTTTTTTTTTTNCAAACACCCTCTTCCAACAACAAGAGATGACTCTACACATGAACATCACCAGATGATCAATACTGAAATCAGGTGGATTATATTCTTTGCAGCTGAAGATGAAAAGCTCTATACAGTCAGCAAAAACAAGACCGGGAACAGACTGTGGCTCAGATCATGAACTCCTTATTGCCAAATTCAGTCTTATGCTGAAGAAAGTAGGGAAAACCAGTATGTATTAAATCAAATCCCTTACAGTTATATAGTGGAAGTGACAAATAGATTCAAGGGATTAGATATGATAGACAAGAGTGCCTGATGAACTATGGATGGAGGTTTGTAACACTGTACAGGAGGCGGTAACCAAAATCATCCCCAAGAAAAAGAAATACAAAAAGGCAAAGTGGTTGTCTGAGGAGGCTTTACAAATAGCTGAGAAGGAAGAAAAGCAAAAGGCAAAGGAGCAAAGGAAAGATACATTCATCTCAATGCAGAATTCCGAAGAATAACAAGGAGAGATAAGAAAGACTTCCGAAGTGAACAATGCAAAGAAAAAGAGGAAAAACAATAGAATGGGAAGGCTAGCGATCTCTTCAAGAAAATTAGAGATACCAAGGGAACATTTCATGCAAAGATGGGCACAATAAAGGACAGAAATGGTATGGACCTAACAGAAGCAGAAGATACTAAGAAAAGGTGGCAAGAATACACAGAAGAGTTATACAAAAAAAGATCTTCATGACCCAGATAACCACGAAGGTGTGATCACTAACCTAGAGCCAGAGATGTTGGACTGAGAAGTCAAGTGGGCCTTAGGAAGCGTCACTATGAACAAAGCTAGTGGAGGTGATGAATTCCAGCTGAGCTGTTTCAAACATGATGTTGTTAAAGTGCTGTACTCAATATGCCAGCAAATTTGGAAAACTCAGCAGTGACCACAGGACTGGAAAAGTCAGTTTTCATTACAGTCACAAAGAAGGGCAATGCCAAAGAATGTTCAAACTACTGCACGAATGCACTCATTTCACATGCTAGTAAAGTAATACTCAAAATTCTCCAAGCTAGTCTTCAACAGTATGTGAACCAAGAACTTCCAGATGTTCAAGCTGGATTTTTAAAAGCCAGAGGACCCAGAAGTCAAATTGCCAATACTGAATATATTCTACCATCCCTTTCTGGCCTGTGATGTTTCTGCAGAGAAATCAGCTGATAGTCTTATGTGAATTTCCTTGTATATAACTCTTTATTTTTTTTCTTGATCCTTTCAGAATTCTTTTTCTTTAACACATTTTAATTATGATGTGTCTTGTTCTAAGTCTGTTTAAGTTCATCTTATTTGGGACCCTCTGTGCTTCCTGTAGTCATACATGGATGTGAGAGTTGGACTGAAGAATTGATGCTTTTGAACTGTAGTGTTGGAGAGGACTCTTGAGAGTCCCTTGGACTGCAAGGAGATCCAACCGGCCCATTCTGAAGGAGATAAACCCTGTGATTTCTTTGGAAGGAATGATACTAAAGCTGAAACTCCAGTATTTCGGCCACCTCATGCGAAGAGTTGACTCATTGGAAAAGACTTTGATGCTGGGAGGGATTATGGGACGACCGAGGATGAGATGGCTGGATGGCATCACTGACTAGATGGATGCGAGTCTGAGTGAACTCTGGGAGTTGGTGATGGACAGGGAGGCCTGGCATGCTGCGATTCATGGGGTCGCAAAGAGTCGGACACGACTGAGTGATTGAACTGAACTGATGCTTCCTGTGAAGAAGGCAAGGGCACCCCACTCCAGTACTCTTGCCTGAAAAATCCCATGGACGGAGCAGCCTGGAAGGCTGCAGTCCAAGGGGTTGCTGAGGGTTGGACACGACTGAGCGACTTCACTTTCACTTTTCACTTTTATCCATTGGAGAAGGAAGTGGCAACCAACTCCAGTGTTCTTGCCTGGAGAATCCCAGGGATGGGGGAGCATTGTGGGCTGCCGTCTATGGGGTCGCAAGGAGTCGGACATGACTGAAGCTACTTAGCAGCAGCAGCATGCTTCCTGTATCTGGATATCTGTTTCCTTCTTCAGGTTTGGGAAGTTTTCAATCATAATTTCCTCAAATACATTTTTGATTCCTCTCTTCCTTCTGGGACCCATATAGTGTGAATGTTTGTATGCTTAAGCTTATTTCAGAGATCTTATATTGTTTCCATTTTTAAAATTTCATTTTTATTATTGTTCTCATTGGGTAGTTTCCATTATTCTATCTTTTAGATCACTTATTCCTTCTTCAGTGTCAGTCAGTCTGCTATTCATTCCTTCTAGTATATTTTTTAAAAATTTCACTCACTGAATTTTTCATTTCTGATTGGATCTTTTTTATATTTTCAAGTTTCTTATTACATCTTAAAAAAAACATTTTCATCTATTATTTTCCATAATTTGGTTAACTTTTTAAAACATTTCTAATGCTTTGAGTTCTTTATGTGGTAAATTGTTTATTTTTGTTTTATTAGTTATTTGGGGGGGATTCTCTTGCTCTTTCAATTGAGGAGAGTTTCTCTCCCTTTTCAATTTGCTTTAACTCTCTCTGCCTCTATGAATTCAGGTGGAAGTTACCCATCGTGGTTCTGAATGGTTGAACATCCCTCTGCAGACTGTGTGTGCCCAGTGCCTTTGGTGGGAGGGCTGGATTTTACACGACACCAGTGATCTCTTTCCTCAGAGAGCTGGCAGCTTTTACTTTGGTGGGGGCGGGTGCGACCGGAGACGGAGGGACTAGAGCTGGAGCCTGGAGTGAGGCAGGGTTTCTCCTCCACTGGCCATTACTACCCTACCAGGGGTGGGGTCTGATCCCAGGCTGGCTTTGTTTCCTGAAGTTCCCGTTTTCCCCTCTCCCAGGACCAGGACCCTGGACCCAGGGTGAAGGGGTGCTGAAGCTCAGGGCGCAGGCAGGCTCTCCGCGTGTGCCAGCCGCAGCCGGAGGGCCACGTTGCTCCGGTGTGCTTCCTGCGGAGGTGCCCACCGTGGTTTCTCACGCTATGCTCGGAGGCAGCTTTGGGAGCCCCAGGTGCAAGTCCCCACTGTCCCCCACGGCGGATAAACTGTCCCCAGCCTCTGCTGCCCACGCCCGGTTGTAGAGGCATCACGATTCGCGCGCTGATTTACCCTGAAATTCTATACCGTCTGCGTGAATCGTGGTTGAGGGGCGGCTGCCAGGGTTCCAGGCTGCTTCTAAAGCACTGCCTAAGCAAGCCCCCGATGGCTACCGCCACCGCAGCCGGGCTCTGCCCTAGGACCAGGTCGCCTCTGTGCCCTGGCCAAGTCTTCTATTTGGTCGTGACTGCCCCACATTCAGAGCTGTACCGTGACGCAGAGTGAGAGGGGTGAGTGTCCGCTCCACTCAGGCTGGGGCGCGCGTGTAGGCGGTTACCCGTGGGATGCCCGGCAGCCACTAGGACAGACTTCAGTTGGAGAATGCTTTGAGTCACATCTTGGGACTATCTATCCTTTCCAACTCCTTATATTTGTACAAATAGCTGCAAAATAAAAACCTGACAGCGTGTCTCTCCTGTTCCCCATAACACACTGCATAAGGTCAAATTCCTCTGTGATCTGGACCCTGCCTAGGTCTCCAGCCTTCTCCCACTCTTCCCGGGTTCAGAGACATCCTGCAAGTGGGAGTTCTCTTTTTCACACCTCCTTGCTTTTGCTTCAGCAGCAGCATCTTCAGCATCAGACTGATGCCGAAGCTGAAACTCCAATACTTTGGCCACCTGAGGTGAAGAGCTGACTCATTTGAAAAGAGCCTGATGCTGGGAAAGATTGAAGGTCGGAGGAGGCGAGGAGAGGATGAGATGGTTGGTTGGCATCACCGACTCAGTGGACATTAGTGTGAGTAAGCTCTGGGTGTTGGTGATGGACAGGGAGGCCTGGCATGCTGCAGTCCATGGGGTCGCCGAGTCGGACATGACCGAGCAACTGAACTGACTGACTGCCTTTATTTCAGCCCATACTGTTTCCTCTCTCTGAATGCTCTTTACTCTATCTGGTGCAGACAGAGGTAAACTTTAACACTTCATAATCATGCCACTTTTCTGGGAAGCATTCTTTGCCTTCAAACCCTGCCAGGCACAGGACATAGCACACAACCTATACTTTAACTGTAACTAATCCAGTTTCTTTAGCATTGAGCAACTGAGGTATCTTTACTCCATATCATCCCTCATTCTTCATATGCAACTAGTTGCTAAGCCCTGCTGTCTCTTTCTTTATTATTTTCCATTCCCTCTGTGTAACACCAGCCATCACCTCCTGCACTCCTGAGCTTCTCTTCTCTGAGTGTTTTGCCACCAGCCCATTCCTCCTGTTAATTCAGCATTCTGTGCCTGCACCTATCTTCCTAAAGCATCACTTGCTCAATCCAGCTCCTTTGCTTCAAGGTCTCCAATAGATTTCCTCTCCTTTATGACTGACTCCCTCAACTGATGTCAAAACTTTCTGAGACTGGACATGACGTCTTTCCCAACACTGTTGTCCATCACTCCTGTCTCATGCATTGTTTTAGTCACACCAAAAGCACCTCCCAACTTGCCATGTACACACGCCATCACCGTGGCCTTGCTCACATGCATCTGAATCGTCTTCCTCGTGTTCTTTCCCCTTTCTCCGCTTATGTATCCAAATCCAGCTTCCAGAGCAACTGTAAGGGCAGCTCTCCCTGGTGCCCATGATCCCCCCTCTGGTATTTATCACCAACACCCAGCTTGGCCTTATCATAATTCATGCTACGAATTGCATTTATTTGAACAAGTTTATCTCATACGATAGACAGTAAGCCTCAGGAATGCTATCTTGGGCTTCTTCTACATGTCCTTGGCATCTTTCAAGGGACCAAGAAGACAATAGGTACTCAACAATCATATACACTTTTTTAAAAGTATAGAATCTGAAGATGCCAGCTCACCTGAGCTTTAAACAGTCCCCTTCACTGTCCCCCTCTCTTGCAGGATTATGGTGACCCAATTTCTGTCATTTCCTAATTATTCACCTAGCCTAATTAATTACAATAGAGTTGTTTAATATTTTAAGAACTTTTTCCCTAGCCATCATCTCGGTGGACCCCCACATGATGCTGTATGCAAGACAGAGATTGTCAGCTCACGTGCAAACAAGGAAATAGTCGATACATCACTGGTGCAAATGGGGCCAGGCCTCTGGTTTTTGTTTCCAGTGTGATATTCTTTATATAGAGAAAGCTGTGTCTCTACTTCAAGTTTCTAGAACTTCTCTATGAAAGTCTAAGAATGTATTTTTAAAACATTGATTTTTGTTAAAATGTCTTCTTATTTTGCTTTTGATTTCTCCTGCCTTGTGAGGATACCGCCCGCCCCCCTGATGGTACGCATTCTTTTTCTCTCCTGAATGATAGCCTCACTCCATCCCTTTTGGTTTTCTTTGCCTGAGTTTCCACTTAGCCCTGCCACCCCCTGGAGAACCATTCTGGCTTAATACCTCCTGCATCTTTTCAAATCGTTCTTGTTCCTCAGCTTGGGATTTCCTGCAGGGCTGGCCTTCTCAGCTAATGAAGAGTCTCTAGCTGAAGGCACTGTCCCTGACCAACTTTCCCAATCCTGCTGGAGGTGGGGGTGGTGTCTGGTATGAGAGTCAGCACCAGTCCTGCCTTGATACTCTGGGATTGCAGGCAGGAGGCTCTGTGCCTGCAGCTCTGTGAGCCCTGGAACTTGTAGGTACCTGGTTTGGTTCTGAATGACCCCACTCTCACATCCCACTCCCCCCCGCCCCCCCCTGTATCTTTAAAATCTTCCACTTTATCTTTTTCCTAGAGTTTATTCAAATTGCATTTTTACTTTTTCTAAATTGTTCAACGGTGTCACTTTATCATTTGTGAAGGTGGTGTGGAGAGAGCAGTAATAATGCCCTAGACTAATTGAGTAGAAGTGACCTTTTATTATGCATTTGAGAGATGCTGGGGTCATCCCTCAACATAATTGCCCATTAAAAAAAAATAGGTGGGTTTTTAGTTGTCACAATCCTAGTGGCAGATATCTATTATTTCTGTTCCCTCTTCTATCTCTATCAGCCATAAAGGGGAACCGGTAACTAGCTTGGCTGCATCATGGAACCTTGTCTCCTTGGCTATCAGATTGGCCCAAGAGATGCCCATGTGACCCAAACTAGGCCAGCCAGAACCCTTCCCTAGGAATTTCCAAGCAGAGCTGGACAGAAGAAGCCAACTTTCTCGCCTGGCTATTGAACCATCAGGATATGAAGCTGTAGGGGCTGATGCCAAATCCTCAACATTAGCCACTTTGAGGAAATGACATAACACCCGCAGAGAAGTGTAAATAGAGATAGAACCTCGTTATTCATGAAGCCAGCTCCCACCGCTGGTTTTTCTGGAGTTGGCTACATAAGACTGTAAAATCAACTTTTACTCAAGCCAGTTTAATTTGTTAATTGCAATCAAGAGAGTCCTGCTAATATAACCCCTTCTGTCTGTAACTTGTCTCATCATAGGTCCCAGATGCCTTTGCTTGGTTGCTCAGCTGCCCAAGACCAGGTGTCTTCACAAAGCAGCACTGTAATCTCCTAGGGGGTTGATTCCTGTTGGCTTATGAATCGAAAAAGTCCTGCCTGCATGGCCAATATTCCATTATTGGTAGATAAGGCATAAAATGCATGTGCCCTTGCAAGAAGGAGAGCTCCACGAGGCAGGGAATTCTGCCTCCTTTGTTCGCTGATGTGCCCATCTGTCTCCACAGGGTTAGGCATGCAGTGATATGCTCGATGGATATTTGTTGAATGAAAGAACCAGGGAATGTGGCCGTGCATTGGTTCACAGGATCACACAGAGGGCTGGGCTGCCACTCTTTCCTCCCAGACACCTTCCATCACTGCCCGCTGCATCTGAATTTAACCCTCTCCTCAGTGAAGCCTCAACCTACCTGTCTAGCTTCATCTCTTATACTCCCCAGCTTGCTCAAAATAGGAGCTAAGTCACCCCAACCTCAGCCTGTTTCTGCAGCCTATATGCCTTTGCCTGGGCAATTCCACCCCTCTGGAGGTCACCTTCTCTTTGACTTCACAATCTCATGTTTGGAACTCATGCCTCGAGGCCTGGCTCAGATAGAACTCTTGCCACGTGGCAAGCCTGTCATGCCCATTCAGAAAGTGGCATGCTCTGGGGATGCCTCATAGCACCTCTTTCAGCCTTCATCCCTAACAACTCGTATTAATAAGAGCCACTGAGGAACACACCATCCTCCCCGCAGTAGATGCCAGACCCCTGGGTGCAGCTCTGCTGTCTCCCTTTCTCATTGTTCAACATCTTTTTCTTCTGTCCCCTCTTCACCTCCAACCACCACCCCACTTTCCTATTAACTAAGTTCTAGCATGGATGTGAGGGTTGGATGGTGAAGAAAGCTGAGTGCCAAAGAATTGATGTTTTTGAACTGTGGTGCTGGAGAAGACTCTTGAGAGTTCCTTGGACTGCAAGGAGGTCCAACTAGTCCATCCTAAAGGAGATCAGTCCTGGGTGTTCATTGGAAGGACTGATGCTGAAGTTGGAACTCCAATACTTTGGCCACCTGATGTGAAGAACTGACTCATTTGAAAAGACCCTGATCCTGGGAGGGATTGGGGGCAGGAGGAGAAGGGGACGACAGAGGATGAGATGGCTGGATGGCATCACTGACTCAATGGACATGACTTTGGGTGAACTCTGGGAGTTGGTGATGGACAGGGAGGCCTGGCGTGCTGCAATTTATGGGGTCGCAAAGAGTCGGACACGACTGAGCAACTGAACTGAACTGAACTGACTGAAGTTCTAGCACAGTCTCTGGCAAAAATGGAGGCCAGTGAATATTATCATACGTAAGTAGTCTGTGTACCTTGGTGCAAACCAGGAAGCTCTGGCTTCCCTGGAACAAGTACGTGAAATCAGGCTGCAGGGCTCATGTACAAAATGGGGCTAAAAAATGACAGACTTTATCATGGCATGGCTGACAACATGCACAGCTAATGCGAAGTTCTGGCTCATGATGAAGGGCTCAATAAATGCTAGTCATTCTTCTTCATTCTTCTTGCTGATAGATCTAAGTTATCTAGAAAGCTAGGAGAATGCTCTTCTTCCCATTTCCTATCCAATCAAGGTCTCTGATATCTACAATTTGACATTAATGTCCACTTCCTGCCTTCCCACACATCTACCTGCCTCGAGGGTGCCCTCTGAACGGCTGCTTCTCAGTTAGCCAAGGCCCCAGCTTCTCCCCTGTGGGAGTCCACCCCTTGTCTTGGTTCCTTCACTTTCTGGGCCAGAGGAAGTGGGAAGGGCAAGGGCAAATGAGGTCCACCATGGAAGCTCTACCAGTCACTTCCCCTGCCTGGGCCTGGGAGAGATGGGACAAAACCAGAAAGCAAAGTAAGCTGGCTACTTGCAATAAATTCCTTTCACAACCTGAGCTGCCAACAGTGAGGCCCGAGGAGGAAGTGCAGCAGATTTGGGGGCTTTCTCCTATTTTCCCCTCCTCACATATGTACAGCTGGCTCTGGGGCCTCCATTCCTCTCGCTGAACCCCAAACAACTCCCAAGGCTAATGACGTGATGGTGCTCTGAGACAGAGCTCGCTCTCTTTTCTTTTTGTGTCTGAGGCTTTCTCTCGGCCTTTGTCTCTCCCCCACCTGTCTTACTCTACGAATCTGTATTTTTTTTTTTACTCTCTAGCTCATATGTCTGTGATCCTAGCCCTTGCTTTTCTGTTGGTGCTCTAGCTCTCCCTTCATTGTCTGTTTCTGCGCATCTCCCTCATCCTGACTCTTCTGTCTGCCTCCCCACATGCATCCCAGCTTTCCAGCTCTCCTCCCTGCCACAATGCTGCACTGGTGAGAAGGGGCACATCGATCTGTCAGAGACAGGTTCTGCCAACCTCGACTACCTCTCTCCCGCTGCTGGCAATTATCTGGAGGTTGGCACAGGGCCCGGAAACTGCCGCTTACACCGCCCCATGGCTCAGGACCTGCTCCTCCACGCCAGCCCCCTTGGAGGACTGGTTGGTGCCATGCCCAGGATGTGACAACCTGCAAAGGTCACACACACACTCCAAAGAAGATGGACCGCTCTACGAGTGGAATTGACATTGGGCAGACTTGCAATGTCCCTCCAGACTTTCTAGCCTTTCACAGTGGTGAGGAATGAGCAGCTAAAATAGAAATTGTAAGTTGCACAGAGTGCCTCCACCACGTGCGTGCACACACACACAGACACACAGCCCTACACCTTAACATACGATCAAGTTTTTAATTTGTTTCTTTTTTTAAAGAGTAGAATTTTAATCTGTCTGGTTTGAAATACTGTATCTAATTCACCCACATGACCTCACTGGAAGCTGACAGTGTNGCGTGCACACACACACAGACACACAGCCCTACACCTTAACATACGATCAAGTTTTTAATTTGTTTCTTTTTTTAAAGAGTAGAATTTTAATCTGTCTGGTTTGAAATACTGTAGCTAATTCACCCACATGACCTCACTGGAAGCTGACAGTGTTTGGTATCCCCAGGCTGAGAGTGGCCTTGCAGTGACAGGATGCCGTGGAGTTCCGTGAACTCCATCACGGGACGACCCCCGTTTCCCTCTGAGAAGCCAGTAGGATTTCAGAGTTGACAAGGACTGGGGAGGATCTTTAGGCCAAGTCCCTCATTTTGGAGCTGGGAAATTTGAGTTTGGTGAGACTGAGGAAGTTACCCAAAGTCAGCCAGCTAGGAGGTAGAAAAGGCCAGATAGGAATTCAGGTTTTCTGGCTCTAGATAAAGCCCCCCATTACTTTTCACTCCATGTCCCTGCGGGGGAGCCCTGGTACTTACTGCCCTTTAATGAGGGAACTTACCCTCCAGANCTAGGAGGTAGAAAAGGCCAGATAGGAATTCAGGTTTTCTGGCTCTAGATAAAGCCCCCCATTACTTTTCACTCCATGTCCCTGCGGGGGAGCCCTGGTACTTACTGCCCTTTAATGAGGGAACTTACCCTCCAGAAAGACAAATGATTCTGTCCAGGTCGCTCAGTTATTAGGTGTTCAAATTCTAATGTCTTCTGGTATTCTCATTTATTTAAAAATATGTTCTCCCAACCAGTCAGATAACCTTATGAAGCATCCCAGTTATCAGAGCTATTGAGCAAAGGCCAGGCAGAGCTCGTACCTTGGGCTGCTTGAGCCTGCTCAGCTCTGCTCAACTCAGCTGGTTCTGGGCACGGATACACCTTTCATCAAATCTAAAGCAAAGTCCTGTCATAGAGAGCTCACTCTGTTCAATGAGCATTTCGCTGAGGGCTGGCGTGTGTCATGAGTTCACGGCAAGGCAGGCACCTCCCGCCCCGCTGTGGCCCAGTGCTGCATCATCTCATCAGGGACCTTGGTGCCTGGGGGTTAGTGGCTCACCCGCCACCAGACTCCACCTCCCAGTGTGGGGTTACCTACACGCTCTGTGGTGCTGCCTCACTCAGCAGGTGGAAGGCCCAAGAGGAGACAGAAATACGCCAAAAAGATGACTGAAGGGCAATAGAAAGTGAAAGTGTTCGTCGATACGTCGTATCCTCCTCTTTGTGATCCCATGGACTGTAGCCTGCCAGGCTCCTCTGTCCACAGAACTTTTCAGTCCAGAATAGAATACTGGAGTGGGTAGCCATGGGCTTCTCCAGGGGATCTTCCCAACCCAGGGAATGAACCCTGGGTTGCCTGCACTACAGGCAGACTCTTTACCACCTGAGACACACAAACCTAGCTATGACCAGTTTGTGGTTCACTTTTGGGTCGAGTGTCAAGCGGCGGGTTGAACGACCTTGGTTGTTCCGCTGTGTCCTTTCCTTAATAATAAAAGCTGTCATTTGCTGAGCCTCTACAATGCACCAAACACTATGTCAGAGGCTTCATGTGAACTGTCTCCCTTAATTCTCGCCTTCACCCCCGCAAGTTTGGGGCCATCCTCATAGTCTGCTTCCCTGAGGCTGAGGCCACCTGCCTGCTGGCTGAGGGAGCAGAGGGTGGGGCTCGGTCTTTCTGAAAGGGTGCCTCACCACTCTACCCTACTGCTCCCTAGGGTGCCCTGTTCACAGGGAACCCAGGTGAGACAGAACCCAGATTCACTGCAGTGAATTCGTGATCCGTGGCTCACGGGAAGGAGAGGATGGCCGAGCCAGCGTGCAAGCAGAGCAGATGGGGCTGTTTATTTGGAGATGTGGGGACATCCCAGTTCCCAAGGGCATTCTGTACCACAGCACATCATAAAAGTGGGCGCTTATCAGATATAATCACCATGAGGNCTGCCCTTTAATGAGGGAACTTACCCTCCAGAAAGACAAATGATTCTGTCCAGGTCGCTCAGTTATTAGGTGTTCAAATTCTAATGTCTTCTGGTATTCTCATTTATTTAAAAATATGTTCTCCCAACCAGTCAGATAACCTTATGAAGCATCCCAGTTATCAGAGCTATTGAGCAAAGGCCAGGCAGAGCTCGTACCTTGGGCTGCTTGAGCCTGCTCAGCTCTGCTCAACTCAGCTGGTTCTGGGCACGGATACACCTTTCATCAAATCTAAAGCAAAGTCCTGTCATAGAGAGCTCACTCTGTTCAATGAGCATTTCGCTGAGGGCTGGCGTGTGTCATGAGTTCACGGCAAGGCAGGCACCTCCCGCCCCGCTGTGGCCCAGTGCTGCATCATCTCATCAGGGACCTTGGTGCCTGGGGGTTAGTGGCTCACCCGCCACCAGACTCCACCTCCCAGTGTGGGGTTACCTACACGCTCTGTGGTGCTGCCTCACTCAGCAGGTGGAAGGCCCAAGAGGAGACAGAAATACGCCAAAAAGATGACTGAAGGGCAATAGAAAGTGAAAGTGTTCGTCGATACGTCGTATCCTCCTCTTTGTGATCCCATGGACTGTAGCCTGCCAGGCTCCTCTGTCCACAGAACTTTTCAGTCCAGAATAGAATACTGGAGTGGGTAGCCATGGGCTTCTCCAGGGGATCTTCCCAACCCAGGGAATGAACCCTGGGTTGCCTGCACTACAGGCAGACTCTTTACCACCTGAGACACCCAAACTTAGCTATGACCAGTTTGTGGTTCACTTTTGGGTCGAGTGTCAAGCGGCGGGTTGAACGACCTTGGTTGTTCCGCTGTGTCCTTTCCTTAATAATAAAAGCTGTCATTTGCTGAGCCTCTACAATGCACCAAACACTATGTCAGAGGCTTCATGTGAACTGTCTCCCTTAATTCTCGCCTTCACCCCCACAAGTTTGGGGCCATCCTCATAGTCTGCTTCCCTGAGGCTGAGGCCACCTGCCTGCTGGCTGAGGGAGCAGAGGGTGGGGCTTGGTCTTTCTGAAAGGGTGCCTCACCACTCTACCCTACTGCTCCCTAGGGTGCCCTGTTCACAGGGAACCCAGGTGAGACAGAACCCAGATTCACTGCAGTGAATTCGTGATCCGTGGCTCACGGGAAGGAGAGGATGGCCGAGCCAGCGTGCAAGCAGAGCAGATGGGGCTGTTTATTTGGAGATGTGGGGACATCCCAGTTCCCAAGGGCATTCTGTACCACAGCACATCATAAAAGTGGGCGCTTATCAGATATAATCACCATGAGGGACGTGGGGAGTTAATGCATGTTCAGCATGTTTTTAGAAGGGGAGGGATAATCACGATGATGTCAACAATAGCAGAGATCGAGTACTGAGGACTTAGGGGACAGCTGGCTATCTGCCTCATCTGTATTTCACAAAAATCTGTGAATTAGGCATTATCCCATTTTGAAAGAGGAAATTCAAGTCCAATGATGTTAAAAACAAACAAACAAAAAAATGCCCCACAAAAGCCTCTGCAGATTTATTCACTTTGTAAGTGGAGGCGCTCAGGTGCATGCTCAGTTGTGTCTGACTCTTCCCGACCCCGTGGACTGTAGCCCACCAGGCTCCTCTGTTCATGGGACTTCCCAGGCAAGAACACTGCAGTGGGTTGCCACTTCCTCCTCCAGGGGATCTTCCTAATCGAGAGATCAAACCCACATCTCCTTCATTGGCAGGCAGATTCTTTACCTCTGAGCCACTGGGGAAACCCTTTAAGTGTAGGGCTGGGATTCAAATGTCAAGCTGCCTGCTTCCAAAGTTTTCCACCACACTGCTCTTAAGGAGGCACACACTACCATTTAGAAAGCTTTCCTACTAAATAATTAAAACTTCAGAATGGCCCTCGTCCTTAAAGGGGTACATTTCAATTACCTGGAACAGTCACTGAGGCAGAAAAATCTCCCTGACTATATACTCTTCCTAGTCTCCATTTCAGATCGTATATCTCAGAGCCCTCAGGCTCCAGTGGACAATATATACCTGCCTGGCAGCTTCACGAGGGGGCCCTAAAACCGAGGAATTTACGGAGCCTGCTAGACAGCCTACCAGACCCCGCCTGCTCGGAATGGAGGATGCTGGCTGAGACTCACTGGAAACCAGGGCTGGCTCCAGCCAGTCAGCTGGCTCTAAAATTCTATGCCTTTGGTACGGAGGTTTTATTTTCTCTTTCGATGCTCTTATGGAGTACGGTTGAAGAGAAAATTCCCTACAGTTCAGCAGACTCCAGATTTATGGAGTAGTAGGAAAATATTTGCCCTGTGTTTGAGACTACTGAAGAGGGAAAAAGAAATATCGCTTTCTCTGAATTTATGAAAACAGAAACACTGACTTGTTTTGCTTGGGGTTTGTCACTCTTTTAATGATAGCTTGAAGTTTTGGGTGATTTGAGAGGACCGAGTTTCTTGCAGGTAAGACTGGCGCCTGGGAAAATGCACGTTTACTTCTTACATTTCCTCCTCCACCCCCTTGTATCCCTCCTGCTCCATATTCCTTTTTTTTTTTTTCTTATTGAATCATATTTTTAATTGAATTATAGTTGATTTACAATGTTGTGTTTGCTTCAGGTATACAGCAAAGTGGTTCAGTTAACATACATATATCTATTTTTTCAGATTTTTTTCCATTATAAATTATTACAATATACTGGGTATAGGTCCCTGTGCTATACAGTAGGACTTTGTCGGTCAGCTATTTTTTCTATAGCCATGTATATATCTTAACCCCACCCACTTTTCAATTTTAATCTCCCGCCCTGCATTGATCCCAGTGTCCATTTCACCTCGGACTTTCCCTGGGAGGAAAACAACCTAACGTTAATCCACAGCAATTATGAAAAATTCTTTTTGGATTTTTGTTTTAAAAAAGCTGAAGAGAAGTCATGCTACCTCATCCAAGTATACTCTTACTCTCAACTGATGTAATTTTTAGGCACTTATGAGAGAAATACATTCCAGTGGAATTTAAAGTTCTTTTCACTGCCCTTCATGTTCCATCGCATAAGCAATGGTGGGTTCTGCCCAAACATGAGGCTGGCTCTGACTACAAACAGGGATTTCGCTTCAGAACCACCTCACTACAGAGACAAAATTATTCTGGATGCTTTGATCTCAAATATCCGTGTGAAGCTTCCTGAGTCGAGGGGTAGGTCTCAGGGCCAAAAATAAATCAGAGTAGATCCTATAAAAAGATGAGTCTGATGCTTCCCTCAGAGTGCTGCTCCTAGCAGAGAAGAAATGAAGAGAAATGCAATTCTCGTTAATCAGGCTCTCAATTGCACCCAAGCTAGGCGACTCTGGGAGATGACCCAGTCCCTCAGATTCATCCTCATACTCTCCAGTGTCCCTGAATGCAAAGGAGCATCTCTGAAAGGGGCCACAGCAATGTTCGTCCTGTGCAACATCCCCCAATGCAACAAGAACTTCTAGCAAACTTTGATTTACCTCTGCATGTTTACTCAGCAACCAACCTGGGATTGGCAAGTTGTCAGTGTCGGGAATAATAAGAAAAAGGACTTGGAAAGGGTGGAGCAGGAAATTAAAAAGAATGGGGGTAAAGTGGGCAGAAGTGAGGAGCCAGCTTTTGGGGGACCATAAAGACAACTGGAGAAAATACTGTTGGCCTTGGATGGCCTTTGTGAAGGAGGAGGGAGGTGAAATCTGGAGGGAACGACTGAGCTCAGGGCACTAGGCATTAGGAAAAGATTTGAGAAATATCCACTTGGCTTCCAATTAAGTTAAATAAGAGTGAGCCAAAGCCTTTTCTCTCTCCAGCTTCCAAATCACACAGTGAGACTCAGGAGGCAGGAGCCAGTAAAATCTTAGACACCCGAGGACCAGGCCCGCACATTCCAAATGCTTCTTAGGTGAATATTTTCTGCAACAAAGCAAAACGAATTTACAAGTATCTCATTAAAACTGCAGGGGAGGGAGGCTGCAAAATTTCCAGGGAGGGAGAGATGGTAAATGGAATTAATAGCCCAGAACTCATTAATACCCATTATTACTAATTTAAGATGTGAAATATTACTGATATTTTCTTTATTTAGTGCATGATCTTTTTTATTTGTTTGAGTAAACTTTGTTAGAGCTTTCTCAGCTTTTTTATAGCCCACACCTCTCAACCCTATTTTCCTGTAAGTCGGAATTTTCACAAAGGAAAAGTCTATTGAGAAAGGCTTACAGGAAATTCCCTTGAATCACAGATTCTGGGCTGGCCATATCCCGAGGTGGAATGTGGAACCTGGTGTGTACAGGTGGGATGGGACCCCGATGGAAAGAATTCAGTAAGAAGATACAGAACAGGGACAGTGTGGGGAGGACAGTTGAAAAGTGAGAGTACCATCAGTGAGGTCCTAAGCGTCTGCCTTCTCTCTTTACCTGACTTTGGTGTCTACCCACAATGGCACCATGTTGAACCACTACTGGTTGAAGGCAGCATTATTTCCTACCAGAAGAAAATACACTTGAGAAGATACTAGATCAAGCACATCGTGGTGAATATGGCCTCTTAATCCCTGGGAACCCACTGGCTCTGTCTGAGAGCCAGGAAGTTGGGAGAGACCCAAATGTAGTGCACTAACCAAAGAGCATGGGCTTGGGTGGAGGCACTTTGCACCCAGTGGGAAATGACCAAGGGTGGGAGGAAGGAGATGCAGTAAAATGGAGGTGGCAGACACGGGCTGAGTGCAGCCATCTCCAGGTCTCTGTGAAGTGCCTCAAGCTCAATTTCTTGCCTTGAGGTTGAATCATCATAGCCTTTGCAATTTATTTATATGTTCTCCTAAAAGGGAGCTCATCCCTCAAAGTCATGTTCAAAACCACCCACTGAAGAGAATGGTCAAAGCATCAGAGCTTCTAGCTTCCAAATCTAGTCCCCAAATGTCAGTACTGGCTGGGGCTGCATTTTCCCCAGATTCCTGAACGTTTTCTGAGCCTGTTGGTGCACCAAGTCCTGAGGAAGGCCTGGGACTAGAAGGCTGCAAGTTGCTCTCCTGGCCTTCCACGTGCTCCCAGTCCAGCTGCTCACCTCCTTCCATTCACAGCGGAGGGGCTTGAGGCTCAGCTGGGAGGCGACCCACTCAAGGTCACACAGATTGTTCCAGGCAATGCACAGGATGTTTGTGCAGCATCACAAGGATGGTCCCCATTGTGGCAAGTGGGGAAGCCCTTCATCGGGCAAATAAAGTCTCTCAAAAGCAAGGAGGTGAGGACAGGGGACCGCGTTTATCCTACTCAAGAGCATCTGGAGGTCAAACACACTGAAGTCCTGAGAGGGTGTGGCCAGAACTCAGAGAATGCTCAGTTTCCATGGCACCACCCTTTGGGGCTGACTACAAAGAGTCGGACATGACTGAAGCGACATAGCACACAGACCGTCCTTTCTGTCCCCGCCAAGGGCACTCATAGCTTGGGGTTTGGCTGAGAGCAGAGGGGGAGAGGTTTGCTTCTCTTCCCTGGCCTGGAGCTCGGTTTGCTGCTGGAGAAGGTTTGGATTTGACAAGTACTCTTACAGAATCACTCACTCAGCAGATATGCTGCGATGACAAACTGAGAAGTCTCCACAATCCAGCCCTGGCCCAGAACCGACAGCTACATACGGTTATCCCACCTCATTACACAGAGAGCGCCTTGGGATAATTGTCCTATTTCACTGCCATTGTGCCCACGAGAGAGGTTTCTGTATATCAGGATGTTGACTGGCACCAAAACTTTGTAGGCTTTCTAACTTTACCAGAACTGTGAAAGGCCATGAGTCAGGGCCATCCCAAACTGGAGTGACATGACTCTCTCCCCAGACGCTCACTCTGCGATCACAGGTCCATGAACCTATGAGGACACTGGGACTCAGGAGCTGTCACGTGACTGAGCATGAGCTCTTGCTGCTGCTCGTGTGCTCTTGGACAAGTTGGAAATCTCTCTGGGTCCCAGCCTGCACTTTTGCAGAAAAAGAAGGTTGAGTTAGAAATATTCCAAGCTTTCTTCCATTTCTAACTTAACTCACGGAGGTGAA
The DNA here is from genome assembly GCA_006410875.1 of Neotragus pygmaeus. NCBI lineage: Eukaryota > Metazoa > Chordata > Mammalia > Artiodactyla > Bovidae > Neotragus > Neotragus pygmaeus. The sequence goes on along the minus strand of SJYV01001329.1, from coordinate 322,273 downwards.
AATGGCTGATGAACCAGCAGAGGTATTGTTGAAATCAGCACAAAGCTGGTTGATCATTTCAAGTCTGATGTTAGGAGGAAAAGGAGGCTTTGTTCGGGGGAGGGGGGGAGTTACGATATTGAGGTGTGGGGCCCCTATAGCCCAAAGGGAAGGGTTCTCTTTTTGGGTGTCACCCCCGGATTGGGAGGTTCCTGCCCAGAGGCTGTGGGGTCACTCTGGGCTTTGTTGAAAGGCCTATTTCCCTTCCCTAATGTTCTGGGAAGAGCATTTTCATGGAACACAAATCACTAGTCCTTTATCCTGTGACAGCAGATGGAGACTAATGATAGGAACTTGGACTCAAGGGATGCCTTTACATTAGTGCCCGTTGTTGCAAACTTATTCCAGGAAGCCCCTTTGTGCTGCTCAGTTCTTGGCTGGGGCTGTAGGAAGGCACATAGCAGTGCCTCTCCCTGGCAGGCATTTCTTCATCACCCATCGCCTTGAAATCCCCAGCGTAGGCTCTTTCCAGCCCTGTTATGTCCAAAGCAACCCCTGAATGTGGCCCCTGTCCCCTTGGGTCTCCTCTGAATAGGGCTTTCTACGGAGAGCCCACTGGTCCATGTCCTCAGCTTCCTGCTTCCCCCTCTCCCACCAGCGACTTCTGATTCTCAATACTTATATCTCCATCAGAAAGCATTGCATTCCAGGAAAACTCTTCTCCCCCACCCCTAGGAGGAAGTTACTCTTTTTATTTCCATTTTTACAGATGGAAAGATAGAGGCACCATGAGGTAAAGTGACTTGGCCAAGGTGAAGTTGGATGGAAAACGTCAGAGCCAGAATTAGAACCCAGGCAGCCCAACTCCCAAGGCTGTGCTCTTGACTGCGAGACTCTTCTGCCTTTTTATTTTTATTTTTTAACCTTATTAAACCTTCCTGACTCCCAATCACAACTTTCTCTTCTCCATGAAACAAACCACTACCTGTTGACTTTCTAACCTGTTGCTTTCAAACAATGCTTCTAGGATTCTAGAAGTCTCCCAACTGCCTCTGGGCCCCAGAGAGATGGGGTAAAACTGTGACGCAAAGCAAACGTGGCCACTTTCAGGAAACTCCCTTTGCCATCAGAGTTGTCAAAGGTGAGGCCATGAGGAAAGGGTGCTGGTTTAGGGGATTTCTTTTATTTTCCCTTCTGCATGTATACGCAGCTGAACTTGGAGGTCCCAGTGAGGGTGGGGGCGGGAAGGCATGGGCTTTCCTCTCCAAACCCATCACCAGGGAGCCACACACCTGGGTCAGGTAGGGGAGCTTCCGGGAACCATTGTCTCTCACATCCCTTGGAAAGAGCTATTGCTGTTTATTTTACTCTGCTGATTCAGTCTTAAATAAGATTCAATTTTATTTGCTAGCTGAATGTGAGACTCAAAGAGATGAAATATGTGGGGGAAAAAAGCTTCTTGGGTATGGCAAAGTACTATGTACGATATGCTTTGTTATGGCTTATTAATATTCAACTTTCACCCAAAGAGGAATTGATTTTTTAAAATTTGTATTCATATGTGCTCCCTAATTGGGGGGAGTGCCTGGCAGCCCTGAAGTTTCCAGGTCCCTGCATCTCGTGGGTCCTGAGGGCTTGTGCTCCGTGAAGGCTCCTTCCCTCCAGGCACAACTCAGCTGGAATAATAAGGCGTTTTCTCACGTTTCCCAACCTCACTGCCCACCTTGCACTTATTCCAAAGACTGTCTTTACCTCAGCTTTGAAAATCTGCAACAGTCCTGCAGCTGGGAAGAGAATGTATCATTTGGCTTTTTGCCCAGAAAATAAGATGCTTCAAAAAGGTCATAAAAAAAGTCTCTTGGGGGAGAAAAGGAAAAAAAAAAA
>SJYV01001329.1:274073-316623 GCA_006410875.1 Neotragus pygmaeus | reverse complement strand
TGAGACTCAAAGAGATGAAATATGTGGGGGAAAAAAGCTTCTTGGGTATGGCAAAGTACTATGTACGATATGCTTTGTTATGGCTTATTAATATTCAACTTTCACCCAAAGAGGAATTGATTTTTTAAAATTTGTATTCATATGTGCTCCCTAATTGGGGGGAGTGCCTGGCAGCCCTGAAGTTTCCAGGTCCCTGCATCTCGTGGGTCCTGAGGGCTTGTGCTCCGTGAAGGCTCCTTCCCTCCAGGCACAACTCAGCTGGAATAATAAGGCGTTTTCTCACGTTTCCCAACCTCACTGCCCACCTTGCACTTATTCCAAAGACTGTCTTTACCTCAGCTTTGAAAATCTGCAACAGTCCTGCAGCTGGGAAGAGAATGTATCATTTGGCTTTTTGCCCAGAAAATAAGATGCTTCAAAAAGGTCATAAAAAAAGTCTCTTGGGGGAGAAAAGGAAAAAAAAAAAAGCCTTCTCTCTCAAGGTTAATTGAGTGGAAGGTGAACTTTCATCACATGCCGTCCCTTTTGTGAAAGCTGCACAGCCTTAAGTATGTGCAGAAGGCAATTCACAGAAGAGTGCGGGCTTGCTGGCGGCCAGCGGACACTGTCCTCCAGAACTGGCCTGAGCCCTGAGCCTTCCGAGAGTGTCTTCAGCACAGAGCGGGGAGAGAGGAGTGTGCAGTGCAGTTACTGTACACAAAGCCCAGACCTCCATGGGATATAGAGGAGTGAAGGCTGGACTCCTGCCCCCAGGGAGCTTTCACTCTTGGGGTTGAAAGGAAGCCAGCAGCCAGCAGCATGAAATGAGTCAGAGGCGAGCTGCGTGTCTGGAGGCGCCGACTCTGCAGGTGGTGGGTATCAGGGCTGGGACTGACCTGTGGTGCTGAGGTGAGGGAAGCCAGACTTAGAGCTTTTGCGCTTGCCTTTGTGCCTAGACCCATGGTTCTCACTGGGGACAGTTTTACCCACTGTGGGACATTTGCAGTTTCTGAGGCCATTTTTGGTCATTAAAACTGGCAGGGAGTTCCTACTGGGATCAAGTAAGTAGAAACCAGGGATGCTGATAAACATCCTACGAGGAACTAGTCAGTCCCCACAATAAAGAATTCAGTTCAGTTCAGTTCAGTTCAGTTGCTCAGTTGTGTCCGACTCTTTGCGACTCCATGAATCGCAGCACACCAGGCCTCCCTGTCCATCACCAACTCCTGGAGTTTACCCAAACTCATGTCCATCGAGTCAATGATGCCATCCAGCCATCTTGTCCTCTGTCGTCCTCTTCTCCTCCTGCCCCCAGTCCCTCTCAGCATCAGGGTCTTTTCCAGTGAATCAACTCTTCGCATGAGGTGGCCAAAGTATTGGAGTTTTCAGCTTCAGCATCAGTCCTTCCAATGAATTATCCATCCTCAAATGTCAATAATGCCAAAGTGGGGAAACCCTGCCTTGGAACTAGCTCTCACCATCCCGTCTCACTCACATGGCTTCCTATTTCCTTTGTTTAGATGTTTGCTCACAGGCAGCCCTTTAGGATCATCTTCCATAATATCTCCTTCCATCACTCCTTTCCCAGTTACCCTGCTTCATTTTTCCATAGCTCTTATCCTTGCCTGATTATATATATTTGTATCTATGGTTGTTTATTAATTGCCTTCCCACATTAGAATATAAGCTCCATGAGAGCAGGGATGTCATTCTGTTTCCAGTGTCTATAATACAGGACATGGTAGATGCTCAATAAACATTTCTTGGGTGAATGAGAAGATGCTGAGTTGGACTATAAAGAAAGTTGAGTGCTGAAGAATTGAACTTATTAATTGTGGTGCTGGAGAAGACTCTTGAGAGTCCCTTGGACTGCAAGGAGATCAAACCAGTTAATCCTAAAGGAAATCAACCTTGAATATTCATTGGAAGAACTGATACTGAAGCTCCAATACTTTGGCCACATGATGGGAAAAGCCAACTCATTGGAAAAGATCCTGATGCTGGGAAAGATTGAAGGCAGAAGAGGGCGGCCAAAGATAAGATGGTTAGACAGCATCACTGCCTCAGTGGACATGAATTTGAGCAAATTTTGGGAGATAGTAAAGGACAGAGGAGCCTGGTGCACTGCTGTCCATGGGGTTGCAAAGAGTCAGACATGGCTTAGCAACTGAACAACAAATTTGAAGCAGCTGTGTGATCCTTGGCCAGTCTCTTAACCTCTCTAACAGGCATAAGGGTTCTCATGTGAATAAAGACAGCTGAGGATTAGAATGTTTTAATGGCCCTTTCAGCATTAAACTTGTTATTCTGTAAGAAAGTGAGAATTTTGGATGATCAAGAGGGCAGGATTTATTGGATTCCTGAGTCCCTACCTCTTGCAGACTGTGGATGAATTCAACAAACAAAGCTCATAGCCCAAGGCCATGATCCCACCAAGCACTTGCTAGTGGTAGCTATTGATAATTACATAGAATTCAGAGTCAGGATTAGAGTGAGGTAAGTGAGGCACTTGTAGAAGGAAATGGCAACCCACTCCAGTATTCTTGCTTGGAGAATCCGGTGGACAGAGGAGCCTGGTGGGCTAAAGTCCATGTGGTCACACAGAGTCGGACACAACTGAAGCGACATAGCATGCATGCAAGTGAAGCACTAGATTTAGGCACAAAATTGAAGGAGGAGCCAAAAGTCTCATCAAGATAAGTAATATTTTAATACAATATTCAAAAAATAAAAATCAATGAAAAAAATCTACAGTGAATGAAACATCAAGATCTTAACTCAAGACAAGTCGGTGTGACTGGCTCGTCCTTTTGTCCCAGGTTCCAGTGGGCCTGCGCTCGCTACTGCCGCTCATCCTGTCTTTGTTTAAAATTTCTGATATCTTATTTTTTTGCAGTAATTTTTGATATCTTGCTCATTATAGATTGTTTTGCATTAATTTTGATTTTTAAAAGCATAGCATCGAGATATGATTTGTCTTGATTACCAAGCTTTTCCACACCTCCTAAGCACCTGTTTAAACAGCTTTATGCCTCCCTCTTGTCACCCTGGGTCCAGCCCTGAGATATGGCTGCTGGAGAGCAGTGGACATGTCTAGGGGCAGAGAGAGGCTCCTCCAATCCATCAGTAAGGAAGAGAAACGGGGCAAGAGCAAGCTTTCGGGAGGTTAGATTTGAGGACTGGGCTTTTCAGGTAGCATGGGGCTGAGGAGATGGGTCTGCTTCTAAGTGCAAAGGAAGACGACCCCCAGGCTGGGAGGCTGTGGGTCACAGTCTGCCTGGGACAGTCCTGGTTGCACCAGTTGTCTCAGAGGAGTGATGAGGCGTTCCTCTTTCTGTTCCCTAAAGTGTCTGGGGTTGGGCCATAAGTGTGTGGTCACCCTGGGTCAGGCTGCTGTCCAAGCAATCACTGTAGTGGGCCTCTCCTGACCATCACAAAAGAGAAGGACACTGCCCTCTGCTTGAGGATGCTATCTGATCTCTGATGATGTCTGATGTTGTTGGAAGATTTCCTCAGATCCATCTCAGACCCATCTCAGATCCTGGCTGTGCTTCAGAGCCCTTACCCCTTGCCCTGTAGCCATTTTCCATTGGTCTCACCTTGCCTTTGTCTTGCCAGACTGACTCTTAGCCCTTCATGGCCTTGACTTGTGGCTTGCTGCCAATACCACAGAGAAGCTTTCCTTGACTCCACACTCATAAAGAAGCCTAGTCCACGGTGTTGGAGAGAAAAACACAGATGATAAGAAAAATAATTGCTACATCACATTCACGATAATTTTAAAACCCACTATTCCTTCAGTATGAGCCTAAACTATTCTTCTGTTGCATTGTTTGCGCTGAACTTGAAATGCATATTTGGACCAAAAAGCGAGGTTCCCAGTCAGAAATGCCAAATTCCCATCTCATTCACATGTGGTATGAACAAGTACAATGGACTTAGTATGTAGTATGTAAAATCCAGTGATAAGGAATGCTGAGATTGGAAGGGCATGCATTTTTGTTGAGTATAGATAATGAACTTGTGGGGTTTTCTATTGCAACCCCCCCCATTTTCATTGTATATTGGATTGTTATCACTGTACATTAGTGTTTCAGACTCTGGATTGCATACGTTACAGGCTCTGTCCCTTTTAATTTTAATCCTCTCCACAACTCTGACAGTGGATATTACCTCCATTTTAGAGATGAACAAAGTGAAGCCTACACGGGTCAAATTGTCAGAGTCCCAAAGTTGATAAATAGCAGATCTGGGATTCAAACTCAGGCTTCTCTGAGCCCAGGCTCTCAGCTAAACCCCAGCACTGTTGTGCTTCCTGTCAACAGTCAAACCAGCCGCCAAGGCTATCTTTTACATGCGTGTCCAGTCCTGTGTCAAACAGACATGTGACCAGACATTTTCCCACCCTTTTATATGAGCAACTCCCAATTCTAAAATTATTAACAGTTCTGGTTAACTGAGATATGACTTGCAGAATGGGCCAACAGATACATCAGGAAGTAATTTTTCATGGAACCAGGAAAATGATATTTCAAAATAGATTATCATTGGTTTATTGATGACCCATGATTCTTAAAATTTGATAAGAAAGGATTTAGAAGTAAGCTAATCCAAATCTCTTTGACTATTAAATTGAGATTCCAAGAAACTTAAACAAAAATGGTTTATTGGAGTATAATAATGGATATAGTGAAAATATCTCTAAGATGATCATGTGAAATGAGTAGAAGGGAAGAGTTCATTGCCTTTCATTTGACCACTTGTTTATTTTTCAATTTGACTTTTCAATCTAATTTCAGAAATAGTTTTATCCCAACCTTTCTTCCCCTCCTTTCCATAATCCCAATCCTACCAATTCTTTAAATCCTAAATTAATCATATTTTTTTTTCATGGAACTTTCCTGCTTCTGCTGCTGCTGTTAAGTTACTTCAGTCATGTCCAACTCTGTATGACCCCATAGACAGTAGCCCACCAGGCTGCCCTGTCCCTGGGATTCTCCAGGCAAGAACACTGGAGTGGGTTGCCATCTTCTTCTCCAGTGCATGAAAGTGAAAAGTGAAAGGGAAGTCGCTCAGTCGTGTCTGACTCTTAGTGATCCCATGGACTGCAGCCTACCAGGCTCCTCTGTCCATGGGATTTTCCAGGCAAGAGTACTGGAGTGAGATGCCATCGCCTTCTCCAATGACCAACCTACACAGCATATTAAAAAGCAGAGACCTTTGTCCATCTAGTCAAAGCTATGGTTTTTCCAGTAGTCATGTATGGATGTGAGAACTGGACTATAAAGAAAGCTGAGCACCAAAGAATTGATGCTTTTGAACTGTGGTGTTGGNCGGGAACTTGCCTAATGGTTAGTTATTTCTTCTTTCCCTGAACTGCTTTTTGACTCAGTCATCATTATGGCACTTAGTGCTTGCTTGTTGGATTGCTTTCTCATTTTTTCATCCCTCCAAATTGATTGTAAGATGAACATAGAAAGTGTATCTTCAACTTATTGCTCCTCTCAAAGTCTCTCATCTAGGGATTGACTTTGTAGCAGGTAGTTTCAGGGCTTCACCCATGTTCCTTGGATCCTTTGGTGGGTTCCAGATAGCTTACAACCCACTCCAGTGTTCTTGCCTGGAGAATCCCAAGGACAGAGGCGCCTGGTTGGCTGCCATCTATGGGATCGCATAGAGTCGGACAGGACAAGAGGCGCAGCAGCAGCAGTAGCTGCTAGCTTACAACTGCTTATTTTTGCACTTCTTTGCCTGAAGGCTCTCCTTCCTTCAGCCTCAGTGGAGGAAAGTTTGCTCTGTAAGGATATGGCAGGCCAGAGTTTCAAAGAGTTATCCCCCTCTAGAAATAACCCTCAAATCAACGACTCTTGGGATCTGGTGCATAAATACCCCCACTCACTCACTAGTTGAAAAAGTTCTCAGTCATGTGTTTTGTACTATTTCTCAGAGTTTCCTCGAGTTAGACTCCAGGGATGCACAGGAGTGGCCTCTAAATAAAGAGTATTGCCATTATTCACTGTCTTTCCCCCCTCATATTATTTGCCCTGCTTCTCTCCTGGTCTTACCTATGATCCCTGCTAAACAGTTTGCCCGCACAGCATTACCTCAGGTCTGCTTCTGAGAAACTGAAAGTAATATAAGCACAGAGGATATAGTCAATATTGGTGTGTTGATTGGCTGATTAACTGACTGTCAGAATGCTACCTCACAAACATAGGATTGGGTGTTCTCTACTCAGGGGGGCATAAAGCCATCCTCCTGAATGGGACTCATTAGATCCTAGTTGAACAGAACAATGATGATGGGCAAGGGTCTCACCCAGGTTCATCTAGTTCTGTCCACTATTCTGTATCTGTGATCTATTACTGACTTTGGTAAGTAGCAAAGAGCCAAGGGGAATTATGTCAAACCTCTATTACCTCTCTCCGATCCCTGCTGCTACCAGCTGCATATAATTCTCACGTTGTATTGCCTTTACACTGATTACCTCCTGACAAGGCCAAGAAGAAATCTTGACCCTTGGTTACAACTAAAGCAAAAGCTCCTTCCCTTTGGAAACAAAAAGAATGGGAAAATGCACAATAGCAAGATGTTTCCTAACAGGGCCATGTCAAATTTATAGATAAATAAAATAGCAGAGACCAAATGCGGCTAGATCAGCAGTTTGGCCCTCTCCCCAACCAAGCAAAGAATGTGATGTCTGACTCTATCTTGGACTGATTTCCAACTTTGCGATTCACAGCTGCAGCCAAGCAGAGCACATCCAGTAATGCTATTTGTTTTTCACTTAAAAAAAAAAAGGCTGAGGAAATATATAAATGGCTCATAGGAGAAGGGGGCATTAGCAGACAGCCAGTCTGACCATTCGAGACAGGCAGATGGTTTGTGGGAGCGACGCCAGCTGGGCGTTTCCGTAAGTGATCACATATCTCTCAGTGCCCGGCACTCAGCTTGATTAAGAGGTCAGGAGCAGGATGCCACAGCATGGGGCCTAAGCATGCATGATATACGGCTGACCTGTCGGTCGCCTAGGAACAGCTCTGTAAAGGGCCCAAAGACAAATCAATTTATAAGCTCACAAGTTTGGGCCCAGTAGTGTTGTCTATTATTAAGCATGAAGCTTGATTCTCCGAGTTTGCCTTCTCAAATGCCTGCCAGCCCCTTTAACTTTGACCTCACATCACTTCCTTTGCTTTTTAATAGGTTACGTCTTTTGATGAGTGACTTATCACTTTTTGATAAGTGACACGTGGGATCCTGGGAAGTGCATGAGGGTGGAGGCAGGAAGCAGGAGAGGGCGGGGTTCAGGAAGAGCTGGGTAAGGTCTGGGCCCCCTTTCTTCACTGCTGAGAATCTCCTGTGTGCCCAGCATGTGGGGAAATGTAGGAAAATGAGAAGGGAGCATCCTTTGCTGGAGAGCGGAGGTTTATGCAACTCACGGATGCAAAGTGTTGAAATAAGAGGAATGCACAATGTGAAGTTTTAAATGGTTGGAGAGGCTGTCAGAAAAAGTCTTCAGATAGGAGGTGGAGTGTGAGGTAGGTGGGATCACATAGCTGAGGAGGTAGGATTTGGAGAGTTGCCCCAATCATCTGGGCAAGCTCAGGGACATCTCTTAACCTATATACACTTCAATACATTTTACTCTTGTTTTTCAGTCAGCATAGGATGGGGAACATCCCAAATAAGGGACTCAGAGAACAAAGGTTGAGCATGATACCGTAGGACCAATGAGGTGCTAGTTAACTGGAGTGAGTCTTGGGACTTTGTTGACCTGTGAACAATCCCGCCTTCAGGTGATTTCCGTGGCAGACCTGAACGGCCCTGGCGATCCTGCTGGCCGCCCCTTTCTCTGCCTATGTCCACTCCACAGGCCCGTTTGTTTAGTTACAGATTCTGCTCAGTTATCCTGGAGTGAAATTTCACCCTCTCTTCTGGTTAGAAAATAAGAGTTGGGGCTTCCAAACTATAAAACCTGTTTAGTAAATGTTTACTACGTATCCACGTTTAGTGAGGCACCAAGAGAAGAATGTTGAAAGAACTAAATTTTACAAGTACAGTCTGTCTTTTTCCTCAAAGAGTTTGCAGTATCTTCATGGACTAGATTTTAAAATAAATACATAAATGAAGATATTGCCAGCCAGTGGATTCACGCAGAGGTGTAAGCATTATAGTGGGAGTTAGAGGAGGGTGTGGGCATTTCTGGTTGGAGGGACCAGGAAAAGTTTCCTAAAGGAGACCAAGGACAGCCCCAATTTGCCTAAAATTGAGAGAAGGTGGGCCTCCAGGGTTTTNGCCAGCCAGTGGATTCACGCAGAGGTGTAAGCATTATAGTGGGAGTTAGAGGAGGGTGTGGGCATTTCTGGTTGGAGGGACCAGGAAAAGTTTCCTAAAGGAGACCAAGGACAGCCCCAATTTGCCTAAAATTGAGAGAAGGTGGGCCTCCAGGGTTTTATCTAAAACTCCGTATGGAGAGTGGTAGTTATGAGTAGAAACTGATTCTCATATTTACAATCTGGTAGGAGTAACCTAGCTGAATGGATAAAATTAATGTTAATTTTTGGAGGCTCTGTTCGGCTTTCTCTAGAATGCTCTCATTTTATATGTTATCAATAATAGCCTCTTTCATTTTTGAAGAAAATTGTCCTGGTCTGGACAATGAATTGAATAGTTATCTTAATTACAGGCAATGATTTCAGCTGTCCTTCAAGAAATTCCAAGATGGCAATGTTGGAATAGCCATTTTAAGCTTTAAGCAGCATGGTAGCCTCAGAGTGCTAGCTTAAACCAAGAAATTCCCTTTATTTTGGTTTTAAATCAACAAACACAGATCAGCAATAGAAAAAGCCAAGGCACTCAGTTGTTATGGATTGAACCAAGCCTAGAAGCAAGTGGGCGTTCTGGGCCTGCACCCACCATTGGGGTATACTGACAAGGCACTGAATGATCGCGAACCATCTACCAACACACATGAGCCTCACTCAGTACTGTGTTGCAGATAAACACGGTTGGTGATTATTTTACAATACTGTTAAGGTGCTAAGGGTTGTCCCTCATTTATTACTTGACTAATAAATACTTTAATTACACTTAATAAATAATGTAAGCAGGGCTCACTGAAGTGGTAATTCTTTAAATTAATTATTAACTGCATGCAAAAGGCTGCACTGCCTGTACCAGTAAAAGAAAATTCAGCCTTTAATCTAAAGTGATTATTCATTATCTGGTATAAAGGCTCTATCTGCATATTATTAGGGAAATAAACTTTGGCCTCTTTGGCAATACAGATAGATCTCAAAGTCCCTGCATTATGAATCTCCAAATACTAACATAATGATAAACAATATGTAATAAAGTCTCCAGTTTATAGCTTTGTAACAGCTGGATTTTGATTTTCCAAATATATTTCAATGATAAAGTGACCGGTTAATGTATAAGCTCTTTGTGAAAGGTAGTGCCTACAGATGGTCGACTGATAGGAAACGGCAAATGTGCAAACTGCTTGCTTCCCTTGAGACTGGAGGCATAAAATGATCTCAATAAGATGTGAGAAGAAAATCTCCACTTAACCCTTTTCTCTGCTGCAGCCCAAATAGGGCCCTGCGTGTAGTTGTTTTGTGTGTCTCTCTTTCTTCACTACCCCCTAGACTCCCACCATCCCCTGGAAAAGTGAAGGCAGAATATCTGGGTGGGCAGACCTTGTGGGGTCCTCAGTTCTGTCCTGGGGCAGAGGTAAGGTAAGGTTCAGGAAGCTGATTTAGAAAATCAGCAAAAGACTAGGATTCATTTGCCCTTAGATTCTCTAGCAGGAAGTAGGCTCCCAGCATCTTGAGTTACAAAATATGGGGGTAAATGAATGAACTGAACACAGCAGTTTCTGAAGGAGGAGGAGAAATCTTTGTCTTTGGCTCCCTTTGGCAGAAGATGGGAGTGAGGGATGGGGGCAGCACAGGGAGGGAGAGGCAGGGAAAACAGGAAGCCAGGGTCTCATGAGAGTGGTGAGAGTCATCAGGAAGCAGCAAGGACCTTCTCTCTCTCCATCCCCCTACCCACTGTGTTCATCTCCCTGATCCCCATATCCAGATTACCTCTTTCAATGGACTTTCCCCAATTCTCTGTGTGTTCTAGCAGGGATTATATGAAGACGAGGAATGTCTTTCCAAGTAGTCACTTTGGGAGCTGCAACTTGCTGCTATTGCTCCAAGTATTGTTGGAAATCTTTGAGAATTCCCTTTCCTGTTTGTATTAGTCAGCTTGGACTGCTGAAACAAAATGCCACAGACTGGGTGGCTTGAACAACAGACCTTTATTTCATACAACTCTGGAGGATCAAAATCTGAGATCCAGGTGCTGGTACAGTTGGGTTTTTGGTGAGGATTCTCCTCCTGGGCTTGTAGATGGCGACCTTCTTACTACATCCTCACATGATGGAGAAAGAGAGAATTCTGGTCTCTTTTCCTTATGTGAGGATAACTCCACTTTGGGGGCCTAACCATAGTGACCTCGTCTGCACCTAATTACCTCCCAGTGACCCCACCTCTTATTATCAGCACATTGGGGTTCATTGTATAAAATTTTCAGTGACAAAGTATTCCATCCATAATAGTGTTCTTATGGACATTTTCAACGAGAGAAATATTGTGTTGTAGTCACTCCCCTTTAACTGAGTATGAGTGATAGATGGAGAGTATGACGTACATAATCTCATATTATCTCCATGGTAACACAGAGAAGTAAATGTCATTAACCATTTACAGTTGAGAAATCTGAGATTCAGAGAAGCTAAGTAATTTGCCCAAGGTCACACAGCTAGTAAATAACACAGCCTAGATTTGAACAGAGTGCCTCCCAAGCCAAGGCTTTGCTGACTGTGCACAGCGCCCTGTCTTTTGAAGGTAGATTCAAGTTTGAAAAGTAACTTGGGGGGTTGACCTTCTCATGTAACTTCTCTGGACCTTGCTTTAGCCCAAAGAGAATTCTAAGAGTAGGAATTTTAAGCAAACGGTAGGTCAGTGGGATGCTATGTGGGAGAGCAGGGCTTCATCTGTCCTTTGAAAACAGCTATAAAGGCAGCTGCCTTGTGCATCTGCAGCGCAGGCCTGGGGCCAGTTCTTCTCTCCCCATCTAATCCAGAGCCCACTGGGCCACACAGTGCGATCAGCACTCAGATATACCCTGTCATTCCATCTTCCCACCTTTCTTTTGAGCTAGGTAGGTATTATTATTATCCTCATTGTAGAGATGAAAAAACCGAAGTACGAATAGGCCGAACAACTGTCCACAGTTTACACAGTAAGTGAGGGAAAGAGTAGGCATCTTTGTGTTTACCACTAAGGGATAAACCGTGGGATCCTACATCACAAACGTCTCTCATGTCCTACCAAAAACTACCTCTATTTGACACAATGTGCTAACAACTCATCCGTACCTATTTTCCCGTTACCTACGAGGTTTCCATCCATTATTCATGCATTCCCTCGTTGTTTCATTCCCTCGCTGATTAATTCATTTAATAAATATTTTTGAAGTGTGCAACTTGACACCAGCCACCGTGCTAGGTATCGGCTATCGAATCTAGATTTAGAAAAGGAAATTGAACCAATGGACTGTTAACGGAATTGACAAAGTGATCCAATTACTCTGGTGTTGGTGGAGACTTCATCAGAGACCCCTCCACGTTCATAATCTCCTGTTGGCTCCAGGAGAGAAGTGTAGTCTTCAAAAGAGCTGCAGAGGCAGAACTACTTGTAAGCCTCGCTGCTGGCTCCCACTTAGGAAAAGATGACGGCGTGATTTCTGATTACAAGCCATTAGGCAAAATAAAACACAGAGAGCCTGGCTCACCAGTTTCATCCTGCTTAATCAAATAGCCTCATTCATCACATTCACTCACACTATTCAGGGAAAGTGCCTTTCCACGCTTCAAAGATGGGCATGGGCGAGCCGGAGCCGCTTTTCATCAGATGGCACTTTGCTCTTTCTTTTTTTATGCAGCAGATGATCGCTCCTTCTTTTTTTCTTCCTTCCAGAGCCTGATCCAGAGGCCCAGCCTCAGCACAGCAGCAGTCTGGCCAGAATGCAGCCTAGGCTGAAGACGGCCTTATCCCTCAAGATGCTCATACTGCAGCAGGTTTCTTTCTAACTGACTCGGGGGCTGGGCCTGAGCCAGAATCAGAACATCAAAGGATGCTGGATTCTGTGGCAAGAAGGTAGCCCAGCTGCTCATTTTACAGACAAGGCCACCTAGGCCCAGAGAGGGAGAGAATCTTGTCCAGGGTCACACAGCAAGGCTGCTGCAGAGTGGGTGGCTGCATCTCAGCCTGCCACTTGGATTTCCAGTCCTGGACTTTCACCTCTTCTTATGGCCAGGAGGCTGGAGGGCATGGAGGACCCAGGACAGGCCTCAGGAGCACACACCTGCCTTAGGGTCGATCCCTGATGGTTGCACAGGGGAGCCCAGTCCTCCGGGTGTATGGGCAAGCTGGTGACAGTCACTCTATTGTGCCATCATTTGCTCGCTCTGTGTCCCTCAGGTGACCCACTCTCAGGCATGTTCCCAGGAGTTTTGTACTGCTAACCAAGCCTGCTTTCCCTGCACAGGGCTCAGGCCCTGGAATGAAGTCTTCTTCCTCCTTCCCTTGTCCTGTGTTTAAAACAAAATGCGCTCTGGGTGACTGGCAGCTAATCCTGAGTGTCTCTTGCAGTTAATTTTCATGGGGGTCCAATTTTGGAGCAAAGGGATTTTCCTGTGTAGTTTTCACAACATACACATACATAACCATATCTTTGCTATAGGACTGGCCCACGTCTGGACATTGTGTAGACTTAGCATAGAAATTGCCACGAGCCCAGCACCCCCTCTCCTGTGCACACACATGTCCTGGGTGAAGTAGATGGCATAGTCGATAAACATGGAAGCTGATATTTTTCCAGGCATCTGGCCCAGCTAAAGACAAATCTTAAGTAAATGAAGGTTTAGCTAAAGATGGAAATAGCAATAACTTCTTTTATTGAACACTTGCTTTTAAAAAAGTTATTTGTTTTGATTGGAGGATAATTACTTTACAATATTGTGATGATTTTTGCCATACATCACCATGAATCCGCTACAGGTATACATGGGTCCCCCCGATCTTGAAACCCCCCTTGCAGCTCCCTCCACACTCTATCCCTCTGGGTTGTCCCAGAGCATCAGCTTTGGGTGCCCTGCTTCATGCATCAAACTTGCACCAGCCATCTGTCTTACATATGGTAATGTACATGTGTCAATGTTAATCTTTCGAATCATCCCACCCTTGCCTTCTCGCGGAGTCTAAAAGTCTGTTCTTCGCATCTGTGTCTCCTTTGCTACCCTGTAAGTAGGATCATTGGCACCCTGTTTGTAAATCCCAAATACATGCATTAATATACAGTATTTGTTTTTCTCTTTCTGACTTACTTCACTCTGTAATAGGCTCCAGGGTCATCCACATCATTAGAACTAACTCAAGTGTGTTCCTTTTTATAGCTGAGTAATATTCCTATGTGTATACATACGTACTGCAACTTCCTTATCACTTTACCTGCTGATGGACATCTAGGTTGCTTCCATGTCCAAACTGTTGTAAATAGTGCTGCAGTAAACATTGGGGGTTCATGTGTCTCTTTCAATTCTGGTTTCTGCAGGGTATATATCCAGCATGTGGGATTGTTGGGTCATATGGTGGTTCTATTCCCAGTTTTCAAAGAAATCTCCACACTGTTATCTGAGGAAAACATAGGCAGAACACTCTCTGCCACAGCAAAATCCTCTATGACCCACATCCCAGAGTAATGGAAATAAAAACAAAAATAAACAAAAATAAACAACCTAATTAAACTTAAAAGCTTTTGCACACAAAGTAAACTATAAGCAAGGTGAAAAGACAGTCCTCAGAATGGGAGAAAATAATAGCAAATGAAACAACTGACAAATAATTAATCTCCAAAATATTCAAGCAACTCATGCAGCACAATACCAGAAAAATGAACAACCCAATCAGTGGGCAAAAGACCTAAACAGACATTTCTCCAAAGAAGACATACAGATGGCTAATAAACACATGAAAAGATGCTCAAACATCATTCATTATTAGAGAAATGCAAATTGAAACCACAACGAGGTATCATCTCACACTGGTCAGAATGGCCGTCATCCAGAAGTTCACAAACAATAAATGCTGGAGAGGGTGTGGAGAAAAGGGAACCCTCTTCCACTGTTGGTGGGAATGCAAACTGGAACATTTACTTTTAATGGAGATTGTGTTCAGTGCTTTCAGTGCAGATCTAACTTCTTAATTCTTACAACAATCCTGTTATGGGTTGAATTGTTTCCCCTCAAATTCATAGGCTGAAGTCCTAACCCCGGATACCTAAGAAAGTGATTTATTTGGAAACGGGGTCTTTGTAGATGAAGTTAGTTAAGATCAGATCACAGTGAAATAGGATGGACCCCTCGTCCAATGTGTCTATTGTCCTTATCAAAGAGAAAATTTGGACAGGGAGACATACAGACAGGGATAATGCCATGCAAAGATATGTAGACAATGCTTCCACGTGCAAAGGTCTGCCGAAGCTGTCAGCTAACCCCCAGGAGCCAGGGGAGAGGCCTGGCACAGAGTCCTCTTCACTCAGAAGGAGCCAAGCCTCTGACCTCTTGCCCTCAGACTTCTAGCCTCTGGTTNTGAGACATTTTTGCAATACTTCTGTAAATATTTAAAGAAATTTACAAAACTTCTGTTCCATGATTTGTTTTTTTGGCCACAAGGCATGTGGGATTTAAGCTCCCAGATCATGGCTCAAACCCTCATCCTTCACACTGGAAGGCAAAGTCTTAACTACTGGACCTAAGTCCCAGTGTAGAATAAATTTACATTTATGTTTCCATTTCCATATTTAAGTCTTTATCTTAAGGGAAGATGGGCAGCCAAATGGGAAGCAAGGATAATAGGGAAATAGGAAGTAGATCTGCATTAGTTAACAGAGAACATTCGTCTATGATTCTGCCTGCCATTCTAGTTACATTGCTAGTTCAGAGTAGTAAATTAGCTGGACAGTCTAAGTGTATTTTTTCTTTTTCTTTTTACCTTCAGAATCCAAGACACTTGCCTTCATCCTTATGTCACCATCAATAAACGTGAAGGTTTTTAAATCTGCAGTATCCCTAGGGTGCTATAAGAACATGGGAGAGCATCAAAAACTAGGCAAGTTTGGTCACATCCACTTGGGCTTCCCTGATAGCTCAGTCAGTAAAGAATCCATCTGCAATGTGGGAGACCTGATTTGATCCGTGGGTTAGGAAGATCCCCTGGAGAAGGGAAAGTCTACCCACTCCAGTATTTTGGCCTAGAGAAGTCCATGGATGGGGTTGCAAAAAGTTGGACATGACTGAGTGACTTTCACTTTCACTTGGGCTAACATTTTAATATATCTTAAACTCCTTGGAACAGAGAATATGTTGTTCANGGAAGATCCCCTGGAGAAGGGAAAGTCTACCCACTCCAGTATTTTGGCCTAGAGAAGTCCATGGATGGGGTTGCAAAAAGTTGGACATGACTGAGTGACTTTCACTTTCACTTGGGCTAACATTTTAATATATCTTAAACTCCTTGGAACAGAGAATATGTTGTTCATTTAGTTACACAAATATAACATCTGATCCATTGTAAGAGTTTAATTAAAAATTTTTTTGATTGTTGAGTGTTTTCAATCATCTGGTTGTTTACTAGATGTTATTATGACTTATTCAGCTCTTAACTTTTGTTCTTTGAAGTACAGTGTTATGACCATTTTTCTGCTCCATTTTCTGTTTTAGAAATGGTACACTTTTGTCACTGGCCGTGGCATTTCTGGTAGATCTAACCAACTTCAATCTTATTTTTCCCATTATAAGAATCATATTAGAACAAAATGTTTTAAAAGTAACCCTTTTATATCAATAAGAATAGAATATTTTTTATCACTACATTCTGTATTTTTTAATTTTTGTATTAGGAAAAAAAAATTACTGGAACACCTCCTAGCTGCTGGACATCATTCAGTCAAAACCAATGGATGAACACAATAAGCCTGAAACTGTGANTTCTCCAGGCAAGAACACTGGAGGGGGTTGCCATTTCCTTCTCCAATGCATGAAAGTGAAAAGTGAAAGTGAAGTCGCTCAGTCATGTCCGACTCTTTGCGACCCCATGGACTGCAGCCCACTAGGCTCCTCCATCCATGAGATTTTCCAGGCAAGAGTACTGGAGTGGAGTGCCATCGCCTTCTCCGGTACACATGCATTACTTAGTCTTTATTTTTGTCTCACCATGTCCTGAGGACACCATTCACTTGTAGTTTCAGTGCCCAGCAGAGTCTCTCATATATATAGCAAGAGCCTACTAAATGCTTTGTTGGATGTGTGACTGAAAATAGAAGAGCTATAAGAGGTCCAAAGTGTGAAGGTATTTATAACCTGAGATTCC
This sequence comes from Neotragus pygmaeus, assembly GCA_006410875.1. Taxonomy (NCBI): domain Eukaryota; kingdom Metazoa; phylum Chordata; class Mammalia; order Artiodactyla; family Bovidae; genus Neotragus; species Neotragus pygmaeus. Next base: position 300,163 of record SJYV01001329.1, on the reverse strand, counting down.
CAGGCTACTGGCAGGCAGTAGAGAATACATACATTAAAAGCATGAGTGTGAATTCTCCTTCTGGAAGAATTCCTTGTCTGGTAAGAGGTTAATTATCCTTATCAAGTCTCAAACTCCTCATCAATAAAATGGGAAACAATGGGCGATTTTGAGGGCTGAACTATTGATGATGTGCTTTGGACTGAACGATGGTGAATAGTGAGCACTTGGCACACAGAGGCAACCCCAAGGCTGCAGCTGGCAAAGATGGCAGGGTGGTGAACGTTTAGTTACCTGCAGTCGCACAGACAGTAAAGAATCTGCTTGTAATGCAGGAGACCCAGGTTTGACTCCTGGGTCGGGAAGATCCTCTGGTGAAGGGAATGGCAATCCACTCCAGTATTCTTGCCTGGAGAATCCCACGGACAGAGGAGCCTGGTGGGCTNGCAGTCGCACAGACAGTAAAGAATCTGCTTGTAATGCAGGAGACCCAGGTTTGACTCCTGGGTCGGGAAGATCCTCTGGTGAAGGGAATGGCAATCCACTCCAGTATTCTTGCCTGGAGAATCCCACGGACAGAGGAGCCTGGTGGGCTACAGTCTGAGGGGTCGCAAAGAGTCGGACTCAGTTGAGCAACTAACACTGCTACGAGTGTGAGCTGGTGTGCCCAGGGAAAAGACAGACAGGGGCCATGTGAGGTGGGGTGGCTAAGGGCTGGAGCAGAGGCGACAGCTCCCAGAGAGCCTTGAATGGGGTGGGGACCCTCTCAGCATTCTGGTGGGTGAGGACGGGCTTGCCTGACTCCTTGGGCGAGCACACCTGACTCTCAGCAGGAGGAGGAAACCACCTGCCTTTCCTGCCTGGCCCTGGGGTCCTGGATGAACAAGTCTGCCCCTGTGCGACAGGTTTTCACTGCCTGGAGGCAACACGAAGGCAACCCTATGGCCTTGCTTTCTTTTCTGCTCCTTTAGGGTCTGTGGTATCAACTGTGTCTTAGTGGCTGCCCTCTCTGGGGGCTTTTTTTTTTTTTTTAACAGACTGGAGTCTACCTATAGCTCTCAAGGACCATGCTTAAAGGGTAGTAAGAATGTGTGGAAATGGAAAAGAAGAAGACAGTGGGCAAAGAAGGGGTGCGTGTGTATGTGTGTGCGCATGCATGTGTGTGCATGTGTGTATGCATGCATGTGTGTGCTTGTGTGAGCCCAAACACGGAGAGGGCAGGAGTGGCCTGGTAGTGGGAAGCACTTATTCAAGAGGACTCCACCCTCTGTGGTCTCCTCCCTGGCTCACTCTGGAATCTTGAGCCCCTGAGAAAGGGATCAACTTTCTTTGGGAGAAAATATGCAAAGAAGTTCAAGTGTACCTTTCCACACCATTTGCATTTCTGGTTTAAATCAAGCCCCTCCTCTCTTGCATCTTTTTTTTTTTTTTAATGAATATGCCTTTTGATTTTACCTGTTCTTCTATTATAGCTTTGGGTTTCGACTTTTCCAAAATGAAATCTCCAGCCACTCTCATTTTCTCAGCTTCTGGCCCCATTGGCATCTCCCTTTTTGCTTTAATTATCCAATTATTGAAGCTATCCAACCTATTTATTCAGGCAATCAAGGCTTTAAATGCATGGATTTATCATTATCTCAAATCACCTGTCACTGTGATTGAATAGAAAGGTAACCAGGATGCTGCAAAAGGTTTCAATCAAAATACTTCTGCTCAGTTTGTTATATTTGAGGCTTGGCAACCCACTCCAGTACTCTTGCCTGGAGAATCCCATGGATGAAGGAGCTTGGTGGGCTACAGTCCACGGGTCGCAAAGAGTCGGACACGACTGAGCGACTTCACTATACATAAATTAAAATTTGTAGGAGGAAACTCTAAGAAGAGGAGAGAGAAGAAAAGAGTGACGGAGGGAAAGGGCGTGAAGGATGTGTGGAAAAGCTTTGTCTCGATTCCTATAAAGACTGACGTATACCATTATTTGATTTCCCCCCCAATTCCCCTCTTTCCCATCGCTCACCATGGTTGCTGTCTCTTGCTATTTCCTCTATAGACATATTGTCAGGACCAATACAACCAGATACAAAGGGCTGGAGGGTCATTAGATGACAGAGAAGCTGCTCTAGGCAGATCCACACTGCTATAGGAAATATATCTACTTTCTGGAGGTGAAAGTGTCAGTCCCTCAGTCACGTCTGACTCTTAGCGACCTCATGGACTGTAGCCTGCCAAGCTCCTCTATCCATGGGATTCTCCAGGCAAGAATGCTGGAGTGGGTTGCCATTTCCTCCTTTAGGGGATCTTCCTGACGCAGGGATCAAACTCAGGTCTCCTGCATTGCAGACAGATTGTTTATCATCTCAGCCACCAGGGAAGTCCTACCTACTCCCTATAGACACCTGAAATAAATCCATTTTCTCATTTATCTGATTGCTCAAAAAAGCTGCTTTTTTCCAAAATTAATAGCTTGCTTTCTTTCAACAATTTCTCCTTCACCATTCTCAGCATTTGATTTCAACTTATTAAATTCTTTATTAAAAGATGGTGCCCTAGACTGTAACACAAAACTCTAAATGTATTATGTTCAGAGGGGCAATCACCTCCCTTTCTCTGGGCATGGTATTTCTATTAATAGAGCCTCAACGCCAAATAGGAAAAGGAGTTTTTCAAGGCTGTATATTGTCACCCTGCTTATTTAACTTACTTATGCAGAGTATATCATGTGTAATACTGGGCCGGAAGAAGCACAAGCTGGAATCAAGATTGCTGGGAGAAATATCAATAACCTCAGATATGCAGATGGCACCACCCTTATGGCAGAAAGTGAAAAAAAACTAAAGAGCCACTTGATGAAAGTGAAAGAGGAGAGTGAGAAAGTGGGCTTACAGCTCAACATTCAGAAAACGAAGATCATGGCATCCAGTCCATCACTTCATGGTGAATAGATGGGGAAACAATGGAAACAGTAGCTGACTTTATTCTTTTGGGCTCCAAAAATCACTGCAGATGGTGATTGCGGCCATGAAATTAAAAGATGCTTACTCCTTGGAAGGAAAGTTATGAACAACCTAGACAGCATATTAAAAAGCAGAGACATTACTTTGTCAACAAATTTCCCTCTAGTCAAGGCTATGGTTTTTCCAGCAGTCTTGTATGGATGTGAGAGTTGGACTGTGGAGAAGGCTGAGTGCTGAAGAATTGATGCTTTTGAACTGTGGTGTTGGAGAAGACTCTTGAGAGTCCCTTGGACTGCAAGGAGATCCATCCAGTCCATCCTAAAGGAGATCAGTCCTGGGTGTTCATTGGAAAGACTGATGTTGAAGCTGAAACTCCAATACTTTGGCCACCTGCTGCAAAGAACTGATTCATTTGAAAAGACCTTGATGCTGGGAAAGACTGAGGGCAGGAGGAGAAGGGGATGACAGAGGATGAGATGATTGGATGGCATCACTGACTCAATGGACATGAGTTTAGGTGAATTCCGGGAGTTGGTGATGGACAGGGAGGCCTGGTATGCTGCAGTTCATGGGGTTGCAAAGAGTTGGACACAACTGAGTGACTGGAGTGAACTGAACCGAATGCTTTTTAAGCTTCTTTGGTGCATCATATGCTGCTATTTTCCCTTTGATGTGCTTTTTTGGTTGTGAGTTTTTGAGAAACCTATATAGAATAGTTTATATTTAGCCTTTTAAATTTTAATAGGTAAATCTGGCCCACTGTACTAGTCATGGAGACCAGTTGGGATGGCAACATACCTCTCAATATATCTACCACTTTCACTGAAACTGTAGCTCTCTGCATCCTCATCCTAGTTACTAAGGCTGTTGACCTGAGCAGAGTTGATATAGAATATTGGGGCAAGCCACTAGGCACCACCCAAAGTACTGCTACTACTCCATGAACTGGTATTTGCAGGGTTCACTCTCCCAGTCAAAGGCAAATTCTCACTCAAAATAATCCTGGGGCTCCAGTATTTCTTCTATTTTCAGTATAAAGAAGGGTTCCCTGGAAGCACGGTGGTAAAGAATCCACCTGCAATGCAGGAGACTTGGGTTCATTCCCTTGATCAGGAAGATCCCCTTTGGAGGAGGAAATGGCTATTACTCCAGTATTTTTGCCTGGACAGTCCCATGGACAGAGGAGCCTGGCAGGTTATAGTCCATAGTGTCACAGTCAGATGCAACTGAGCACTCACACTTTCAATAAAAAGAGATAAGAACAATGGACTAGTTTTGTCAAAATTGTCTTAGTAAAACACCAGCCTAAAAGAGGACTCCATTGAGTACAGACTCATGTATTTCACAGTTTGTTTTTTTCTTATGTGGGTGAAATGATAATACAAGCTGTTGACATACTCATTTTTTGCATATAAATTTCTCAATAATGCACTGTGTAATAACAGATGTAATTGATCTATTCTATTTGTTTTCTCCAAAGTAATTTAAAACACTCCCTTACTTCCTTTGTTTTTGAGCTTGGCTAATATCCTCACACTAGCTTGTTTCCATCTGTGTGTTTGGTCAAAGCAAGTTTATCTGAAAAATTTCAAAGAATCAGCTTCATCTCTGCTTGGCGGCATGTGGTAAATGAAGGTATTTCTGGTAAGATTTATTGTATCACCTTCCAGGAAACGCTAACTCCAGAGAGGACCAGATTGCAGAGATCTATATATTAAAGTTCCTCTTCCTATCTCTGGGCCCAGGTGGAGGGGACAAATGGATTCCTACCTGACTGCAAAATATGATATATTATTATAAACAGAGTCTTGAATTATAGAAAATACTAGTTAGCATAATTACATTACCATATTTTTATATGGAGATTATTATTCAAATACCAAACAGGCAATCTTCCATTGGAAAAAAACCAATAAACACTCTCAATCCAGACTTTCACTGTTATGTATGTCATAGTACAAAACAATTTTAAAGTTTAAAACCCATTACATTACAAGAGCTATTCACTTCAAGTAGGTGGCAATTTGCTCCTTTTTTTTCCACCCTACGTTTTGATAGCTATTCACCTCTATCAATTCTTATCTTGCCCATTCTTTAGAAACCAATTGCAGTTTAAAAAGTGCCCATCTATTTCTGATTGAAATCTTCACATGCTGGTTTTTTAAACTATTTTTCAATCTCTTAATAAAATAGATTGCCTCCAGGCTGCCAGTTAGTAAACCCACTAACCATGCAGCAATTTGTAGGTCCACCCTGGCTTGTGGGTTTTCCTTGCTCCTAACCTTATCCAAGAAATACCAGATTTCCACTATTGCTACTACATATGAGACAGTTCAAAGGATTAAACTTATTTAAAATTTTATTGTTTAAAATTTTATAAACAACACAAATTTTTGGATTCAAATGACTCAAACTCTAAGCCTTTTTAGTCCATGAAATAAATCGATGAAATAGATCTTACAACTTTTCCTTAACTTGTTCACTGTTAACTTCTGAGACTCTCGTTAGACTGAAAAGTCTCTCCATTTTGAGCAAAACCTCCTTTTGTAAGAGGGGCTCTCAGTGCATCATTGTTGGAATAAACACTTCCTAAAGATCTACCGTCAGCTGGCCAGAAGCCAAGTGAAAGAGACAAAGACAAGGTGGCTGTCCTGGAGCGCTCGCACTTCAGAGCGGGAACTCCACGAGACAGCCTCCGAAATTGAGCAGGGAGGTTCAAACTATAAGATCACCTGTGAGTTGAAGATGAAAGGAGTAAGGGAGTGAAGGAATGTTTTCCGGTACCCAGGAAGGTCCCTCAGAGATGGAGATGAGACTTTATTAGGTGGAGGGAACCATCTGATGTTGAGGAACGAGCATGGGCTGAACAGAAGGCAGTGAGAGGTTGGCCAGACTGACACCTGTCCCATCCATCTTCCTGTGTCAGAGGAGGAAAAGCCATACTTTTCTTTCTACATTATGGTCCTCATCCACCCCCTCCCCCACTCAGGAGGTCTGTGCCCTTTCCATAACCTTGGTCTCATTATTTCCCAGAGTTTGAATGTACTGTGACCTTAAACCCCACGCACATCCTCTTGGTTGGTTTGCATCAGATCAAAGTAAACCTCTTTTCAACCCCAAATGCCAATATCAGAGGACTTTAAGATAAGGCAACTCAAGAAAACATATCAGGGCTGGACGCTGCATATTCCCAGGCTTCCAAATTCTTTAGTAGCAGGTGCAAGGTAGAGAAATGTCAACCCCACAAGAACAGTAGGGAGTGTCCTGCTCGGAGGCAGGCGTGTCTGTATGGAGAATCAGAGCATGTTATATATACTAGAGATGACACTTAAAAATGACTGAGGTTTTTATATTCATCATAGAAGAAGGCCTATGAGAAGGGGATAGTGGAGACAAAGGCATGGACATACAGAGTTGGGCTTTTACATTCAAGGAAAGGCAGCAAATAATTCTTTTTGGCTAACTATATCAATAATACAATTTTATTCATTATAACATACTATTTATTGCATGCTCTCACTTAACTCTCACACATCAGCTTGTGCGGGGTCACTGAACACATTGGGAAATAAACCATGGCTTCACTAGGTTAAGGATTTTGTCTGCAGCCCCTTAGCTGCTAAGTGTTGAAGTCAGGACTCAAGCCCATGTTTATCTCGTCCATACTGAGAAGGATATAGTTCAGGGGAGGTAAAGATTTATTTTGAAGAGGTAAATGAGAAAAGCTGATTGAAGCACTTCTCCAAAGGAGAGGGAGAAGATGGGTTAGAAAATCAGCCGTGGTGACAAACGAGAGCCTCTGGGGCGTGGAAGGGACTGACTGGCTAATGTAAGAGACTCAGAATCTCAGACAAACTCATGCCCCTGGTGTTGGATTTGGGGGTTCAAGGCGAATGCAGTGGACGTGTGGTGACAGGGGCCTTGTTTTTATGCCATCAGATCCCACAGACACCTTCTACTAGGCTCTCCCTGGGGCCCACAGGACCCTGTCCTGGGAAGATTAAAATGCCGGGGAAATGCAATCCAGGCCTTTGCAGGGAATAGCGGGTGATCATATTGAAGTTGATTCACAAAGACAAATCTGGGATCAAATGTCAGGGCGTGGGTGTTGGGGGCGTGGCAGAGAAACTAGAGCTGGTGATCCCCCCAGGCTCTGCTTCCCTGGGTCACACGGGCTATTTTCCAGCACAGAGTCAGACCTCGGGGCAAGGATCCATGTCCCCAGCTGACTCCCTGGGTTGCAAAAGTCTGTGTACCTTGAGTGAGGGTCTAATCAGGGACTGACTATTTGGGGCCACTTGATAGCTAATCACCCTTCATTCTTCTACCTACTTTCTCTGGAGGAGGGTTTCATAATAATGATTTCCAGAAAGCTACTCCAGAAGCTTCCTTTAAACCATCACTGGGTCCTGTCTGCCCCTGTGGCTTTATCATTTGGCACAGGAGCATCTGTCATTTTTATTCCTCTCTTGCCTTGCAGAACACTGCATGGGGAGGGCGCAGAGAGGGGAGTATTGTTATCCCTTTTAACACTGCTATTTTTATTATAAAAGATGGAGACATAGTAGGAGGTTAATGACTGCTCAGAATAAAAACAAATAGTGACTAAGAACAAATACTCAAATGAGGCATTGTCTTGCTGGGGGAATGATACTCAGCAGTGACGTGTGTGTGCAGTTTGCATTTCCCTCTTTAAAGACAGCGTAAACCCGGGGTTATACGGGCTCACTTGCCAGCATTGTATTGTCTTCCACGGTCAAATGACCTAACAAAAGAGATTGTATTGGAGGGACAAGAACCCCAAGGGCCAAGAGCCCTCCCCAAGGCAGTTTGTTTCTTCCTTTCCCCAGCACCATACTTCCTATTTCCTTCACCTTATTGAGTAAGTTGTCACCTCACACTGATTATCCAGGCTCCTTGCAAAGCCCTGTCCTGGGCACTGAGGGGTGGGTGACCATGGCAGGCCATCAGCTCTAGACCGTATTCACGAGCTCCTGGCTGCTCATATCACAGAAATTTGACAAGAGGGAAGAGCGTGGTGGCTAGGTTTCCTTCCCCGCTCCAGGCTTTCCCAGGGCTACATGGTCCTCTCCAAGTCCTCCAGCATGCTTCTGCTCAGCTAGGTCCGTGCCCCTCAAGCCACACTGCACAGTGGCTTTCAATGCCTGGCCCTGGCTAGCTTGTCATCATAGGCAGGCTCTTAATAAGAGTATGGGCTTCCCGCAGACTCCTGATCTGATGGATTTATTCTTTAGAATGTAACTTTATTTATTCATCCAATAAGCGTTTTTCTTTTCTGCAAAAAATGGAAACATACATCTTTGTTTTATAAGATAATTTTAAATGATATATTGTGAACATCTTTTCACGTCAAAAAACTGAGAACTCTAATTTCTTTGTCCTTGTTTTCCTTGTCCTCCATTACATTTGGAGGGCCAGTGTTTCTCCACATGTGCAAAAGAGTAAATTTTGCCTTTGGTCACTGGACTTTTTCTCTTTTCCCTGTTCAGTGATGCATCCATCTCTCATCAGGCACCTGTGAGAGGGTAGCATTAGTGCTTATGGGAAAAAGGCATAGATTCCTCCCACGAAAGCAACAGATAGCCATCTTTCCCCCCAAATCAAGAACCAACAGTCAGAGACAAATTGGGGAAGCTCATCAAGGACCACCACTCATTGCTGGTTCACAGTCATTGATGAACCAGTATTCATCAGGAACCACTAGTTATCATCCTGAATGAATTCAGAGAAGCTGAATTTCTGTATGTCTTATCTATTAAATATAACCCAAGTGGAACTTTTGCTTACCTTTTCTTCTTTGGTCTTGGGGCAGTAAGTCTTTTGTAAATGCAAGCTCAGGGATTGGTCTGTTTTGTCATCAAATCTGCTGTTTCCTTCTGTTTACCTCCCTACCCAAACTCACCATGTCATCTTGGAAAACCTCTGCTTTTAAAATTATATTCATGGTTCAGGACCAGCTTAGGTGGTAGGTGGCCTGGGATACCCATAACCTCCAGCCTATAGGGAAAGCTCCCTCTCCAGCCCTTAGGGATTTTCCTTTCCTGCGAGAATGTGGCGCCTACAGTTAGTGTTATTTTCTGCTTTATAATCATGTTAGCACCATCTTTTCTCCACACTTCCAATATAGTGTACAATTTCTAACAATTCTGCAAAGCTGGTTTTTTATTTTAGAGTTATGGTATATGGTTGCTGTTTTATAGCTTCTTAAACATGGATCATTTCTATCCAACAATCCGAAGAAGTGACACTGTGCCCTTGAAAAGTGTTTTATTTGAATTGGATATAATACTGCTAAGATACATGCTTTTCCAAGGAACTGGCTGTGTGTAAGTTTTCCTTGTAAATGTCCACCTTCCAACTTTAATTCTCGGTCTAGTGTTTCTTGTGTTGAATTGACACATCTTCTAGAAGTAATGCAGGTACAGTAACTGAGTGATTTATATCTAATCCCTCCTTCCTGGAGTCCCGCTTAGGAGGGTGGGTTTCTTCAATGGACTGAGTGGACTTCAATTCAAATAGACTTGCTAAAAATGGTGAACTTTTTCTTGAGTATGCTGTTGTATACTTGTCAGTGCTCATTCGTTCATATTATTCCAGATCTTCACTGCAATCCTATGTGAAACTAGGGCAATTATTTAAATCCCCATTTGAAAGATGAGGAAAATGAGGCCCAGAGAGGTCTTGGGACTTCCCAAAGATTACATGGATAGTGGATAATCTAGAATCAGTTTTCCTGCCTGGACTGTTCTCTTGGCAACACACACATAGATGTTCTGACAACCATCTGTTTCTCCAAGTCATTTTACTTCTATAATATAGTTATATTTCTAATCCCATGTAATTCTCAGAAGAGCCCTGGTAGAAATCCTTGGATAAGGGTTATCTGCATTATTATTTCCATTTTATGGACAGAGAAACACAGGGACTTACGGGGCCTTCCTGGCCACATGCGGATGAGGTGGGAGAACACTCAGCCCCTAGACCCTCCACATTCCGTTTTGACACCTTTCTACACATACACCATGTATTTCAGAGGTAGGTCTCCCTGCTGCCAATAATTTCTAAGAAGAAAGCATGAGCCTCAGCTGGAACTTCTGGGTGGCCTTCAGAGAAAACATACCACCCAAATGAACCCATCTCCTGGTAGTAAGTGACAGGCAGGTGTGCAAGTAGTGTGCTCCCACGGAAAGAACCAGGTCTTGGGCATGCAGCCAGGGTGAGAAGCCAGGCCTTCTGATTTCCAGGCCAGGGCTGTTTTTCCTAATTCCACTAATAGGAGAAGTCAAAAGCTTTTACCATGAAGAAAAATTAAGTGAATGTCAGACCAGGGGTCTGGTTTCCCCCATGACAAATATAAAGAATTATTCCCACAATCTTCCAGTGGAAGGGGATAGAGTGTCCATTTCCATGCTACTTATGTCTCTCAGGTATTTTAGAATGACTCTCTCCACTGTTAGCTGGGTAAAATGACCCAGAGTCTTAACTCCGCCAATACTAATATTTCCCCAACTCTGTGCTGAAGAAAGAATGAATAAATTTGGCCTCGTAAGAGGTGGAAGGAGATGGCTGCGATGCAGTCACTCCCCAAGGGAGGATAACAGATGGATAGACTTCCTGCTGCTGTGATGGGTGGCCCAGAATCAGCAAAGAAGGGGCTTGCTCACACAGGCATGTGTGACCAATGCTAGTTCCCTGGGCCGGAGCCAGGACTCTGGGACTGCGCTGCCGCTTCCCTTAGAAAAAGTCCAATCTTGTTCAAGGGCCGTTATTCCACTGTAGGTATAGATATATTATATATTGATATATGTATGTTTTATCTCCGCTTTGTGTTGTCAGGGCTAAAGTGAGGAGGTACCCCACATGGAAGTCAGTTTTTAAATAAAACAGCTAAATTATTCAATGTGACTATCTAATGTAAACCACAGTGAGGAACAGGGGTGAAGGAAGTATCTCGTCTGCCTTTGGGGGGCCTACACTCCAGTTTAAAAGTCATGATGACACACTTGAAAAGTCAGTGAGGAATTCAAGGATAGTAACTATGAATGACACTCATTGAACAACAGAATTTTGGCTGTGGTAGCCCAGGAAAGGGAGCGGTCCCAGGGGGACAGGATGGTCTGCAAGGCATCCGAGGTGGGGTGAGACTTGATCTGGGTCTTGACTGCTGAAATGCTGCTGGATAGGAGAGTCAGAAGGGAAGTGATGCCAAAGGCCAGAAGCACTGGACGTGGAGGGAACAGGGGAGGTGAGAGGGGGCAGGAGAGCTGGGTTGACTCACTTCCCCTGAGACAGACATTTTGTGCCCAGGTACTTTCTTTCTCTTAATCACAGAGGATGACATGAGGAGATGTGGATATCTCAGGATAAAGTCACCTCCATCTCCAGAGGTTCAGGGAGCATCTTGGGTGATGATGGGTGCAAAATGGAGGGATAGCACCCAGCTTCCAGACAAATAAAATCCATCCCTTCCCTGCAGCTTTAAAGGAAGAATATACCAGAACTGTGTTACCTAAGTACAGAAAAATATTGAAAGGAAATGTGGAAGTTAGGATTGCTTTGAGGATCTGTGGAAAGTTGATACAATGTTAATCACTAGAAAGTTTTGGATCTCTTACTAATATATTTGCATGCATGACTGAAGGACCAAATTCCAGGAGAGGCCTTGTCTTTAGGAAGTAGTTACAGTACTTCCAGTGACCATATTTCATATGTTCTTAAAGGCAGATAGTCTCTGTCCTCTTCCAGAGTAGCCATCTTTTCCCAAGCATCTCTAAGGGCTGGCCATCCTACCTCTATTCTTGGGACTGCTTATTCCATTGATACATCAGCATCCACCAGTGGGGATTATCAGGGACTGGACCAAGGGTACATTTCTAGGGCAGAGGATGCCAGGGAATCCTGGTGCTGAGAAGGTAGAGAAGAAATAGTACTGGCAGGTAGGAATGCACTGATACTTGGCTTTGCCAATTGCAAATCAAAGTTGAAACCTGGGCTTGGCATCCTCATCAACTGTTATTATTGCCCTTTATGTCTCTATTAGTTATTATGTTTCTCTTAAGTCATTAACTCTGAGACTGGAAGACCATCCGGTCTATGTTCGATGCAGGATGCAGGATGCTTGGGGCTGGTGCACGGGGATGATCCAGAGAGACGTTGTGGGGTGGGAGGTGGGAGGGGGATTCAGGATTGGGAGCTCGTGTACACCTGTGGTGGATTCATGTTGATGTATGGCAAAGCCAATAGAGTATTGTAAAGTAAAATAAAGTAAAAAAAAAAAAAATAAGAGTGGGCAGTGGAGTACCAGCATTTGGATAGGATATTGCCATTGCAGAGCAATTTTGTCCTTGCTGTATTGGGAAGCGTCTTTAGATAATTTTCATTTTCACATTAAAAATTGCAGCTGCTAAAGAGCACTGGGTGTATGGTCAAGATACCATGACATCACAGTTGACCTTGCCATTAAACAGCCACGGCTGGTATGCACTTATTGGATTATGGGTGTTCAGTGGATGTTTGTCAAGTGAATAGAAAACTCAGGGAAAAACATTTAGTTTACCTGGGCTTAAGTTTCCTCATCTCTAAAGCAAGAGAAATAACCCCTAGCATCCCCAGGGTCTCTGTGGGATAAAAATGAGGTAATGGTTTTTCAAAACACTTTAAAAGTAAGAAGTTCTGTAGAAATACAAACGGTTGCTATAGCAAACTGAGTTGGAAAAGGCATGTGAATAGAACGTAGGAAACTTTGGGTCTGGTCTAACTCTGCCTATAAACAATAAATCTTGGGAAGTCTTGTGCCTTCCTGGACCTCAGCTATCTCATATGTAAATACACGATAATAGAGCCTGTTTACTTCACAGGGTGATTTGAATGTCCACCAAGATGATAACAAGTTGCTTTTCTCTGATGAGCTATGAAAAAGTTATGGGTGTCCAACTCTTCATGCCTCGCTCAGTTGCAATTTTGGAAACAGTTTGCCCCTGGAGAAGTGCAGCCTTTACAGGGAGCCTCTTTCTTCCTGCCGCTTGTCATCTGCACCATGTGTTTCCCATTAGCCCTTCCTGTGCGTTCCCCTTCCGGCCTGTGTTCTTAGCATCATTGCTCACCATCTCCCAGATGCAGGGTCTCCATAGAATCCCAGAACGTTCCAGCTGGACAGAGTCTCTGAGTCTATGAAACCAACCCCCTTAACTTATACATGAGAGCGTGAAGGCTCAGAAAGGTCACACGGCTGTGCAGTGGCAAAGATTAGAACCAGAGCCTGGGTCCAAGCCTAGTGTTCTTTTTACTACCTGTCACCTCAGGCCTTTTAAACATTGTACTTCCCAAAGCAATGAGATTTTATTACAGAAAATCCCATCTGCCCGGGGTTCAGCTGGGACTCATAACTAATGTTGTTACGTGAAATTGATAAATCTCTCTCTAACCATCTCTAACCGTCTCCCTGGAAGCCTGCCCGAGTGGCGTTGGTGAGCATGGCCCCAGCCTGCTCCTCCACTCTGCCCCAGTTATTTCTCTCCCATGCAGCAAAAGAGAAGAAATAAGGGATGGAAAAACTCTACCTCACCTTCATGAGCTTTGAGTCAGATGATGCAGTTTGACAAGGTAAACCAAAAATGAGCACTTGAGCATGGGTGCTGGGGGAGAAGAGGGCACAGCTTGCTTTGTTTTCTCAACATGAAACAAACATCAAATTGGAATTACTGCATGACATCATATGTGGGTTTGTTTCTCTTCAGGACAGTTGAATCGATATGTTGGATTTCATATATAAGTATCTAGCCAAGCATTTCTTAAGACTTTCTTTTTCTGAGTGTCAGAAAGTTTGGTCTCCAGTCCTGTCATTTTTTGTCTTTGTGTCCCTAGTTGATCCCATCCCATGTCTGAGCTTCAGTCTCTTCATCTGTGAAATGGGTGGGGTAACCTAGATGCTTCTGATGNGGCATGCTGTGATTCATGGGGTCACAAAGAGTCGGACACGACTGAGCGACTGAACTGAACTGAACTGAATGTTTAGTCAGGTAAAGAAGGTATGCTAGTTATTTTAAGAGAGAGTTTAATCTAAGACCTTAGCTGAATGATTGCTAGAGAGTCAAAAAGCAAACAGAAGACAGTGCATTGAGAGAGAGGTAGTGACGGTGGGAAGAGCTAACAACCAGGCTGGAAGAAGAAAGTCAAGAATGTGGAGTTATTAGAACACTGAAAAGTGGATAGAGACCTGAGGGGGAAACGCAAGCCCAAAGAAGAGGCGCTACTTGTCTGATTTGAGTAGGTGTAACGAAGTTGGTTCTGGAAGTGCCAGAAAATGACAGCTAGAACCACTTGCTGTTGACAGGAGAGAGGGAACTGTTGGAGCAACACCGAGAGGTAGGGCAAGCAAACAGGAGGAAGGCCTTTCTTCCTCCTCTTGCCTTCCTGACTCCCTCTAGGGCCCTCTACTAGTAGAATCTATCAAAGAGCCAGCTGGCATATTTTTATTGACAGGATTCCGAGGCAGTGTATAGAACGGTAGGTTTGGAACTGAGGGGTAATAGCTGAAAAATGGACACAGTTCAAATTTCCAGCTATTCAGCATCCATAGAAAAGCAATTAAACATATTTGAATTTCCATAGAGCAACAATAACAAATATACTCAACCACTCCTTATACCAAAGAAGTTGTCTTAGTTTCACAAGGCTGTATTGGTATTATAACTACTTCTTTTTCCTGCTAAACATTTCATGTTTTCTTTCCTTCAGATAGTACTTCAACTTTCCCAAGTCCTTTACTTGGTGGTATGATCAAATCTTCATTCTTAAAGTATCTGAGTCTTTAACAGTCAAACTTTTCTTAGTTGTGATAGTTTTTCAAAAACTTTTGCTATTGCAAATGAAAATACCAGAGGGCACCTGAAAGAATACTGGGGTTCCATGTGCCTTGTCCTTACTGCCTCGCTGTGTAGCAGCAATGTGACTTTCCCTTGGTAATCAGGATCAGTCGCTCTGTCAATAAGGGACCTTTTTCTTTGCCTGCTGATACAGCAGCATGAGAAACTCAACATGGCCATGCGGTATTCTCAAACTTCCAGTTTGGTGGAATCATTGTTGTGTTCCTAGGTGGAAGCATTCCTTTCAGTCCTTCAAACCTACAGAATTCAAAATTGTGAGAATAGAAATCAAATAATCTCTGAGTAGTTGTAATATTGAAAGAAGCTGCTCCTACTTCTATCCTTTGATGATTCTTGGATGCATCTGGCTCTAGGAGAGACAGCATCACAGTGGACATGGAAGCAGAGCTTATACTGCATCCTGTAAAGGAGAAATGAACCATTTCAGGAACTGATGTAACTAAATCTTCAGCAGGTCATTCTACTATTCTTTCAGACCAGCCATTTCTGGGTGCTGGGTTTATACCCCACTAGATCACCAGAAACACAGTTATGCTTATTAGCTTATTGCTACAAGGGGGAATGCACACTTGGGAACCATGGGATGGGTCAGGATTAGTTAATCAAGGAAATTTTACCGGGTCTAATGTAACTGTAGTTAGCCATAGAGTGGTCTTGTCAGGGATTGGTTAGAATTTATAAAACAGTGAAGTTGCAGGGACGTCAGTGGTCATGTCTTTGACAAGAGTCCATGCAGTTACCATGGTATCAGTGCATCAGTGGTCTTGGATCATAGGAATCTAAATGAGCTACATTAAAACAGTGTGAGTTTAGATTGCTTGTTTCAGATGTTATGGTTTAGAATAGTTTATCTGTTTTGTGAGTCCTGGTGCATTTTTTTCAAGTCAGGGTCTCTGCTTTGATTTTCAGAAACTTCCTCACGGCTACCATCTTTTTTTTTTTTTTTTTTTAAACGCAATTTCACCATACTCTCTCTCTGAAAGATGGACTGTTATCTTATGGGGATATGATTAGTCCAGGTCTGCACTGTTCCTTGAGAGGTTATCGTCATATATTGAGTTTCAGGGGTAGTTGTTTCCATCTCTTTAGTCATCAGGCCTTCTTGTTCTCATTGTTGGATGAGCATTTGTTGAACTGCATGGCGTGACAGCAGCTGTACAGCAACAGTTAAGAATCTGGAGATCATATCTCTGGCTTCCGCAACACAGTTGTTGTTGTTGTTGTTTTGTTGTTTCAGTCATTAAATCATGTCCAACTCTTTTGTGACCCCATGGACTGTAGCCCTCTAGGTTACTCCACAGGGTTTCCCAGGCAAGAACACTGGAGCGGGTTGCCATTTCCTTCTCCAGGGGATCTTCCCAACCCAAGGATCAAACCTGAGTCTCCTGCCTGCACTGGCAGGCAGATTCTTTATCACTGAGCCACCAGGGAAGCTCAAATAAGCAGATATTTCTGTCTGCAACACNGGGCAGTGGAGTACCAGCATTTGGATAGGATATTGCCATTGCAGAGCAATTTTGTCCTTGCTGTATTGGGAAGCGTCTTTAGATAATTTTCATTTTCACATTAAAAATTGCAGCTGCTAAAGAGCACTGGGTGTATGGTCAAGATACCATGACATCACAGTTGACCTTGCCATTAAACAGCCACGGCTGGTATGCACTTATTGGATTATGGGTGTTCAGTGGATGTTTGTCAAGTGAATAGAAAACTCAGGGAAAAACATTTAGTTTACCTGGGCTTAAGTTTCCTCATCTCTAAAGCAAGAGAAATAACCCCTAGCATCCCCAGGGTCTCTGTGGGATAAAAATGAGGTAATGGTTTTTCAAAACACTTTAAAAGTAAGAAGTTCTGTAGAAATACAAACGGTTGCTATAGCAAACTGAGTTGGAAAAGGCATGTGAATAGAACGTAGGAAACTTTGGGTCTGGTCTAACTCTGCCTATAAACAATAAATCTTGGGAAGTCTTGTGCCTTCCTGGACCTCAGCTATCTCATATGTAAATACACGATAATAGAGCCTGTTTACTTCACAGGGTGATTTGAATGTCCACCAAGATGATAACAAGTTGCTTTTCTCTGATGAGCTATGAAAAAGTTATGGGTGTCCAACTCTTCATGCCTCGCTCAGTTGCAATTTTGGAAACAGTTTGCCCCTGGAGAAGTGCAGCCTTTACAGGGAGCCTCTTTCTTCCTGCCGCTTGTCATCTGCACCATGTGTTTCCCATTAGCCCTTCCTGTGCGTTCCCCTTCCGGCCTGTGTTCTTAGCATCATTGCTCACCATCTCCCAGATGCAGGGTCTCCATAGAATCCCAGAACGTTCCAGCTGGACAGAGTCTCTGAGTCTATGAAACCAACCCCCTTAACTTATACATGAGAGCGTGAAGGCTCAGAAAGGTCACACGGCTGTGCAGTGGCAAAGATTAGAACCAGAGCCTGGGTCCAAGCCTAGTGTTCTTTTTACTACCTGTCACCTCAGGCCTTTTAAACATTGTACTTCCCAAAGCAATGAGATTTTATTACAGAAAATCCCATCTGCCCGGGGTTCAGCTGGGACTCATAACTAATGTTGTTACGTGAAATTGATAAATCTCTCTCTAACCATCTCTAACCGTCTCCCTGGAAGCCTGCCCGAGTGGCGTTGGTGAGCATGGCCCCAGCCTGCTCCTCCACTCTGCCCCAGTTATTTCTCTCCCATGCAGCAAAAGAGAAGAAATAAGGGATGGAAAAACTCTACCTCACCTTCATGAGCTTTGAGTCAGATGATGCAGTTTGACAAGGTAAACCAAAAATGAGCACTTGAGCATGGGTGCTGGGGGAGAAGAGGGCACAGCTTGCTTTGTTTTCTCAACATGAAACAAACATCAAATTGGAATTACTGCATGACATCATATGTGGGTTTGTTTCTCTTCAGGACAGTTGAATCGATATGTTGGATTTCATATATAAGTATCTAGCCAAGCATTTCTTAAGACTTTCTTTTTCTGAGTGTCAGAAAGTTTGGTCTCCAGTCCTGTCATTTTTTGTCTTTGTGTCCCTAGTTGATCCCATCCCATGTCTGAGCTTCAGTCTCTTCATCTGTGAAATGGGTGGGGTAACCTAGATGCTTCTGATGAAGATGTTCCAGTGCAGTCCCTCAGCCTGTGCTCACTGTCCTTGAACAGGAGGCCTTTTAAACATTTGTGGTCACCCACCTACAACAGTGTCAGCTTCACACAAGAGCCCCCAAGCAATGGGCTCTGTTCAGGGCAAATGATGAACTAAATCTCAAATGGAGGTAGGTTACCCTGTCCCAGCTCCTGTGTGCTGACNAACAGGAGGCCTTTTAAACATTTGTGGTCACCCACCTACAACAGTGTCAGCTTCACACAAGAGCCCCCAAGCAATGGGCTCTGTTCAGGGCAAATGATGAACTAAATCTCAAATGGAGGTAGGTTACCCTGTCCCAGCTCCTGTGTGCTGACAGTTCACATTACCATCTTTCAGAAGGACATGATAATACAGTGTCTGGATTGTAAAATTGCTCATAAAACATTATGGGATTGTAGGAAATCTAGGTCCCTGTAAGGACAATGTTGGAATCCAACTCGAGCATGAGTGGAAAATAAATAGTGAGCTATGCGAAGCTGTCATCTTTTTCCCAAATGGAGCAGAGAAAGTGAAGATAAATGGAAATACCATCAATTACTGTTTTTCCCAGTGGGAAAGTGATAAAGATATTTAAACGATGTGTGACACAGTGAAGTGTGGGTCCTAATGGAGGGCTTCCCATGCTTAACAAGGGAGATGTTTTAGGTAACGGAATGAGTAGGAAAACTTGGAGGGGAAAGCAAAGAAAAAGAAGAAATGAGAGTCTTGGGGAGCCAAGCTGAGTCTACACATAGCAGTAAAATAAAAATCAGACTGAAACTAAGACCATATTTGCACAAGGTCTGATGCCTATTGTCTAAATGGAGACCCAGAAAGGAAAGACAGAGGTGAGACTCCCCAGAATGGGTGAATGGGGAAATTAAAAGATTAGGCTGTGAGTGCTTGGAGACCAGTCCCTTGAGCCCCTGTTCTGAGCCATGAGAAGCTCTGCGTCAGTGGAGGGAGCAGGGGTTTAGGCCAAGTTCCAGCCTTGATATTACCCTTTCCTCCCTTTCCCTTGGTTGTTAGGACCTCCCTCAGAGGTTCACCCTGCCCACTTCTGGGGCTTCTATATGCAACATAGAGACTGCACTGTGGATGGTTCCTAAATCTACCCCTGGGTTCCAGCCCCTCTCCCCTGTGGGGTCCAGTCCCTTGTGTCTCTAGCCTTCTGCCAGCCCTCTTCACCACTGCAGCAGCGCCCCCACCAATTGCCAACCCAGCTGAGTCTCCACTCATCACTCCCTTCCTCTCTCATGCTCCCTTTCCCAATTTTTACCCTGTGACGGGGCACTGACAATTTCTCCTGTCTCTCTAGACTCAAGCTTTAATTTCTTCTATTCACCTCCCCTGTCTTATGGCTGCCAGATTCAGCTACATTTTTTAAGTGAAATCTCTATATCTACAAACTCTACATTTGCGAGAATCTTCTCACACATTATTCCCATACTACTCTAACAGCCCCTGCACACTGGCCCTGGCTCCATCTTCTTCCTACTTGAATCCACCCAGTGTCATTTTGCCAGTCTGATAATCCTTAAGCAGCTTACTAGTCTTACTTATTCCTCTGCTTAGAAATCTGCTATAGCTTCCTGTTTCCAAAAGTTGATCAAAATGCCTGGACCTCTTTGGCCCTGCCTTCTCTGATCACAGTTTCAGCTTCTCTTTTCCCTGTTCTCTTTGCTATTCTGCTCTTTCTCCACATTCTTATTATTCCCACTCACTCCTACTTCTAGTACATGTTTCATAGCCTATTCAAGGCCGAAGCCAAGACCTCTTCCTCTAGGAAGCCTTCTTGACTACTGAGACTGGGACCGATGAANTCTTATTATTCCCACTCACTCCTACTTCTAGTACATGTTTCATAGCCTATTCAAGGCCGAAGCCAAGACCTCTTCCTCTAGGAAGCCTTCTTGACTACTGAGACTGGGACCGATGAATGTACTGCTTCGGTATTGACATTCAACTTTGCATTAGAAGCTGATCCATGTGATCAGCTTAAGGTATGGGGCCAAACATAGTTAACTCTTAAGCTTCCCTCTTCCCCTTTCTTTACGCCTTTTCTACATTCTTGGTACGGAGAGCATTATGAGTTCATTGATAGTCTATGAGTATCTGTATGTATCTGATCAGTTACATGGCCAGCTCAATTATTTACACAGATTTGATTTTTGAGAAGGGAGCACAAATATTAGCCATTTCAGTGAATGTTTTTAAGGAAATAAAAGTAAGTAACAATATTGACCATAAACATTGCCTTAACACAGAACCACTGAACCAATGCTACCCATTTGAATGAACTTCAGGACATCCTGTGGAACCTGCACACTGCTCTCTAGGGCCCCAGTACACTCTACTCCTACTGATCATACTGTGTGATTCCACAAATCAGTCATGTTTGTTACCCAAACTTTTTTATGCTGGTTGTAGTTATAAGTGTGTAATTTATTTAAGCTTTATGCAAAACTGTGAAATATGGATGCAAAGAGTGTTGTTTCTTTGATAAAAACCAAATGGATTGCTTTGGAAAAGTCAATAAATGAGAATTTGATTTAAAAAAGAGAACTTATGTGGGTGAGACATCTCAAATCATAAAGGTCTTGATGAAGTCTAAAGTCTCATTATTTGGAAAATATATTTTAGGTTCTGGCTTTACTTTAAAGAAACCAAAACTAGATTATTTAAATTATACTTTCTGGGAATGGTTGGAGGGAAAAGATGATGCAGAACTTTAATTAGAAGGACTTTACTCAAAGAAAAAAACAGCCCTTTAGTGGGCAGTAGCCTCCAAGGAAACTTTCAAGGATCTTTACCTTCTGGAGTCTGCATCTTATATATAATTTCCTGCCTCATCAAAGCAGGCTGCCTTGTGAGACCAATAGAATATATAGAGACGGTGGTGTGTGACTTCCAAGCCTGGGCCATTGGGATTTGAGCTTGATATCTTATACTTTTAGTTCGTACTGACACTGGGGGAAGCCAACTGCCATGTTGCAAGGACACTCAAGCAGCCTTGTGGAGAGACCCTATGATTGAAGAACTGAGGGCTTCTGACAATAGCCAGCACGTTTGCATGCCACACAGGTGAGTCACCTCAGAAGCGTATCTTCTAGCATCTTCACATCTTCAGATAACAGTAGCCCTGGCTGCCATTTGACTGAAACTTCATGAGAAACCTAAGCCAGAACTATCTAGCTCAGCGGCTGCCAAATTTAGGACCCTTAGAAACTGATAGATGTTCGCTTATTATACAGCTTTAGATAACACACAGTTGCCCAAGCAGAACTGTTACTTCTAACCAGGAAGAGCCTGATGCTGAACATGGATAGCCAGACACCCACTCTACCGAGAGTACAATGGACCTACTGCATGTGTCCTCGTGGGTCTTCTAGAATTAAAAAGGAGAAAGGATAGAAAAGGTTCATTTTGAACAGCTTACAGGACAGAACCACATCAGAAACCAGATGTGATCAATAGTTAGATGGTCAAGAGCAAGACAGAGTGAAGGGACATGAGAGAGGGTTGTTTACCTTTCTTTTTATACTTTAAACTTCAGTGACAACACATTATACCCCCCAACAGAGTCAGAGAGGGCTGTGCAGAATCCCAGGGATCATCCGGGTCAGGGTGTGCTTCATGAATCCGGGTTGTAGACACGAGTCTGTGAAGATTTTTCCTCCGCCTAGCATGTTCCTCTCACTGGTATCTAGCTATTGCACTCTTGGGTCTAACAGCAGTAATGCTCTTTGACAGACTGGTCAGAGTTTATTAGGCACTGGTCAACAATATTAGTCACTTCTTTCCTTTTCACAAAACTATTAAAACTTGAGACATCAAATGATAAGACTCTGGCTGTGTCTTTGATGCATTTGCTCACTGTTCTCCTACCTAATTGCTAAGCCATGGATATGAAGCTTGCAACTGAGGAATCTCTGCCCACCTCTAATACAGCACTTCAATGCCACCATCAAAATGAAATCACTTCTTTTCTCCCAGAAGTAAAAGAAGACTAAAAAGTTAGTTGAACAGAGACTTAAAGTAAATCTATCCTTTCAAAAGATAAATGTCTCCCTTTCTCCTTACCGGCCACATTTAAATTCTCCTATAGCTTTGATCAAATCAATATTCTGTTTAAGAACCTTAAATGACTCTCTAATGTCATCCAAATAAAAGTCCAAGCATCTTTGGCTGACACTTAAGTAACCTTGGTAACAATGCCTCAAATCTAGCCTGAAGGTACTTCTCAGGTTACCTCTACTCACAACTTAGGGGCGTGAATCTGGAGCCCCAACACATGCTGACTCTTCTCAGAACACACACGACACTTCTGAGCCTCTTGCTTTCGCTCTTGCCCTCTTCTCTCCAGTCATCAGCCTTATTTGATTACAGTCCCCAGCCTTCCACACATCCCTGGAGTCCAGCAGTTGCACACACTGGAGGCCCCGCTCCCACGACAAAGCCAGTAACTGCTGGCACCTCCAGGTTTTTATGCCACTCACTCTCAAGAGATTGGCTTCTCATTCAGTAGTGCAGCAGCTGCCCGGGTTCTGTTCCTATTTTATCTCCCCCCCAAACTGGGAAGTGCCCAGAGGGTGGGAATCAGGTTTCGTTCATTGTTGTTTCCCACACAGCAGCTAGCAGTGTCCTTGGCATTTACAAGGAAATTAATATATATTTGATGAGTAAATGAATTACTGTGTTCCAGCTACAACTCTATGTTTTTGCTTTTCTAACACTCAGTCTATTGCCTGCCCCATGAATACATTTATTTCAAAGGGAGAATTGCAAAAAGACAAGAACAGAGATATAATGACATGGGATGGGTTGTGCCATTTCCTTGCATGCTTTCATCGCAAATCTGCCCACCTAGCTAATTTTCATTTCCAAATCCAATTATTAACCTCATTTGATTGCACTGACTGCAGGTCTTTCTTATAAAAGGGAGTCTTAGATGACAAAGTCTGTGGCTACCTGGAAGGTATACTGTGATAAGAACTTTTAAAATGTCCTTCCTTCTCTAATCTATTCTTCAAAAAACCATACTTCATTGATTTCTTAAATTTTTCCTGTTGAGAGCCCATATTTAGTTTTCTATGTAACTATCTGTAGGAGTGCTTAGTTGCTCAGTTGTGTCCAATTCTTTGTGATCCCCTGGACTGCAGTCCTCCAGGCTCTTCTGTCCATGGGGATTCTCCAGGCAAAATACTGGAGTGGGTTGCCATGCCCTCCTCCAGGGAATCTTCCCAACCCGGGGATTGAACCCAGGTCTCCCACATTGCAGGCAGACTCAGCCACCCTGCTGGCTTTAGGAAGAGGCCACATCTATGATGTGATGATTATTAACTACAATAACAACGATGTAGGACCTGTAAGAAAGAAGGCTCTGGGACTAGGGAAGTGCAAAAGAAGGGGTAAGAGAGAGAAGTCAGTAAAAATGGTGAGTGTTAAAAAGACTCTGCAAACTACATTTTGGAGAATTTGCTGAAGTTTGGTCCTATCCCTAGTAGAATTTTACATGGCAACCCTTCATGGATCAAAAATCTCTCTGCTGATGAATAACCACAATCCTAACATTTTTTAAAGCCCACCCACCCTCAGCTCTAATATAGTTGCCTATGACAGAGAGCCAGCTCTATCCCTGTGATGTAATTATTTTCTTTCTGGGTCCTTCTTGTGGGTTCGTGCACATGAGAGCCTGTGTGTACATGCACACACATGCTGTGTAGGCACAGAGACAGCTCATTGATCCTTTCCACCCCATTCATTTCGCTACTAATATGATACATCTGAAGCACACGTGGAATTTCTGAGTGTGTAGTCAAACATGAATCTGTGGAAAATAAATTAACCTAGTAAAATCCATTCCGATGATCAAATGTCTTGTAATTTGAGAGAAAAAAAAAACTACTGGTTTTGATGACAGCTTAAAATATCTTGTATTTCTCATAAATAACAGGCTAGTTAAGATGCCTATTTTACTTACAGCATGGTAACAAATTCTACATGACATTCCTAAGTTCTCATCCTTCTCTTGTTAAGCCCTCCCAACAGTAATAATGATAATAACAATCACAACAATGGTCATATACAACAAAGAGCAAAGATCATTGGAAAGTTTCCTTCCTCCAAAAAGGAATTTTTGAATGGCTGCACTCTGAGCTTTGAATGCATTATGGTTAATTTCAGATTCCGGGGATGATTAACTCTGACTGGTGGAATAAAAGGCCACGACCAATTATTATTCAGAAAAATCCTGCTGTTTAGCCAAAGAGCGTACAGTGCAATCCAGTCCTTGATGTTCCTGTGATAAACGCTCACATGACAAGGTTATTTGGTGTAGAGCAGCCAGAGTGGTTGCTATGGAAACCTGTTCACAATGCTCATAAATCTGAGGTGTAGTTATCCTTGCTGTGTATGCAAAAAAAAAAAAAAAAAAAAGGGAAAGAGAAAAGAAACCTACAAAGCCAACTCAAGCGGTTTAATTTACAGTGCTGCCTCAAAAAAAGAAAAAAATGGGCAAATGAATTCTAAGATAATAGACCTCTCCATATTATATTCTTTCACAATGCAGGCACTTAGGACTCAAACGCTCTCTTCAAAGCCAAAAAGACTTTTAAGATAATCATTATGGTAGAGAATATAGGTCATCATTAACACCAGGAGTGACAGAAATAAAAGAGGTGGTTAGAAATCCGAGTTTGCTGGCATCAATTGTTTTCCCTTGGCACAGTTAGCAATGCAAACAGCTGTTGACAGCACATCAGAACAGGTACATTCGATGGGGAACAAATGGCTTTTTTAGTTTCTGCATCTCAGAAATGATGGGCTGTAAGTCTAAGAGGCCAAAGGTCAAGCAGACAATGATGAAATATCCCCCACAGACCCAATGTCAGGTGGTTCGATGTTAAGATCGCTCTGATATGGTTTCTCGGCCTCGATTTCAGTTCCACTCAAGCCCCATTAGAAATAAGGGCAGCCTATTAAACCAGCAGGCAGCAAGGCATTTCTCATCTCGGGTATAAGCTCCCTGGCCACCTGGCTCTTTGACCCCCTGTGGCTTATTTCAACCATTATCAGTTTTCTAAATAAAAATTGGGAAAGAGTTGAACCCTTTGAAGTGGCAATTCTTTAGCACTTGGAAATGTGAGAGCCATTGACTCTGAAGCTATCTAGAAGGACAGAAAAGTCTAAACTGTTCATGGTCTACTTTAAAATAAGACTAAAATTTGATTATGCCATCTAATAGTGCAAATGGCTCAATTAAAGAGCTTTGATGGGAAAATTCAGTATGTGATCAAGTTTCAGATTATGCACACCTATCAGGGTTCTTCATAGTGTAGAAGAAACTACACATTGGCTTGGGCAACCACGGAAGTGCTCAGTTGTATAAAATTGTAGAGCATGATGATAGAAACACACCTGCTTCTGGGCCTCAATTCTGAGTCAAACTAAAGTCTCCCCAGTAGTCTGTGATGACGGGGACCAACAAGATAGGGAACTTATAAACTAATACAGAAGCCTGAGCGTGAGGATCCTGACCAAGACGTATTTGGTAGCCACATGGCTGGTTCAGTTCAGAGTCAGCAGGTACATAAGTGATTTATAAAAATCTGTTCCATTCTTTGGCCCATTTTTTGATTGGGTCGTTTATTTTTCTGGAGTTGAGCTGCATAAGTTGCTTGTATATTTTTGAGATTAGTTGTTTGTCAGTTGCTTCATTTGCTATTATTTTCTCCCACTCAGAAGGCTGTCTTTTCACCTTGCTTATAGTTTCCTTTGTTGTGCAGAAGTGTTTAAGTTTAATTAGATCCCATTTGTTTATTTTTGCTTTTATTTCCAGTATTCTGGGAGGTGGATCATAGAGGATCCTGCTGTGATTTATGTCGGAGAGTGTTTTGCCTATGTTCTCCTCTAGGAGTTTTATAGTTTCTGGTCTTATGTTTAGATCTTTAATCCATTTTGAGTTTATTTTTGTATGCGATGGTAAAAAGTGATCTAGTTTCATTCTTCTACAAGTGGTTGACCAGTTTTCCCAGCACCACTTGTTAAAGAGATTGTCTTTACTCCATTGTATATTCTTGCCTCCTTTGTCAAAGATAAGGTGTCCATAAGTGTGTGGAT